>CAKNYM010050874.1:102024-233529 GCA_932195095.1 Andricus curvator
TCAGCAGTTTCAAAACAATAGGTTAAAAAACTGGAAATTTGTTTTGTAAATAAAGTGTCAGAATACGCAACACTTTAGGTTTATAAAATCAATGAGTAAGATTTTGGGGTACCGGAGCAAATGTCGCGGTATTTTACATGGGGATGTGAGGGTGAGGGGGAGAAAATTTCGGAAAAACACCGTACCCAATTTGTGAATGACTTCTAATTTGTTTATCAATTTATTCTTATTATTGCGTAAATTTATTATTATAGCAGTTAATATTAATATTATTAGGTAAATTGAAAGCCCCTTATATTCATATTTATACATGATCCAAGAGTGTGAGCCTTATTACCATCAACCTTCTTTCATAACTTCCTTTATATTTGAAAAATTAAAAAAAAAAACTTTTTTCATATTATACTTCACTGCTTCATTTTCACCATATATCTGTTGTATTCATTCTTCTACCTACCGCCGGCAATCCAGCTTCGATGGCTGTATTGTGAAAAAGACAAAATATTGATCAAATCGTAATTCATTACAATCTGGAGGGCACTTTCACTTCCACTGCTACTTTTTTTTTTAATTTACGTCGGCTGTATTTTTTTACATTTTAATTGTCACAAATATTTAAAAAAAAAACGAACGTGAATTTTGCAAAAGTGGAAGTGGAAAAGAAAATGAAGATGTCACATAATCGCCATCTAGGACTTTCAGTGAAAAGTAAAAAAGACATACAAATTGTTATGCAAAATATTTCCAAAAGATAAAAGCGCTTATCATGAAAATGAATTGCTTTGTGATGTAACTGGAAAATGTTTCATGCGGCACAAACAAATTGAATCTTGAATCTGGCGTTTCTGTGATTATCCCAAGAGCCTGAAGGTAGAGTCAACAATCATTTTTCTCATTGTTGGTAAGGGAAAATACATACCTCTGGTGGTTGCGTGATCTGCTTTGCGATGAACCTATACTCACCCCAAATGAGCGTACATAGGGATCCCTCCCGTTTGACCTCCCTCTCCTTCCTGGAAAAATAAACCACATAGATATGGGCGAGTTGCGAGTTATACGAGGGGTTGAAGAGAGAAATTAATTAGCTTTGCGTTACCGAAAAAGAGTTCAAAGGAAGTGGCTCAGACTGTACTCCCTGACTTCCGTACCACGCATCGCAGGGGAGGTTGCTACCTATATGCGGCCTGTATAACGGCTAAAATGGCGGAATCTCCAATCCGAAAAACCACAGAAAAAAAACCATAGTCAGGACTTCCTTAAGGCATTGAGGCCCTCGCCTGTGAATCTCGGGCACAAATGAGGTTGTAAAGCGTGCCAGATATCCGGATTTCGAATTGATGACGAATGCGTGTACTTAAGTGTGTAATTACTATTTTACATCATAGAAAAAACTTGTATGAAAACCAACTTGTATAAGAGTCTCAATTCAGTTCTGATTCTACTTGGCGCCAAATCTGGCTTTGACGAAAGATAATTATTGCTGCATATCAAAGGTAATTTTATTTGGAAGTTTTTGCTTATCTTTAAGGTTTTAGAGAAATTAAGGTCAACAGACATACCACGCTGAAAAAACCAGTTCTCGTCAGATCACTGAAGTTAAGCAGCGTTGGGCGCGGTTAGTACTTGGATGGGTGACCATTCGAGAAAACTGAGTGCTGTTGGCCCATCGTGGGTGTGGTGAGCCCACACTTGTAGTTATTTACTACAAGAAACTATCCACCTAGAAACACTACCCGAATCGGGTAGTGTCACGCCTACCCTGAAAGGGAAATGGCTTAATGGTATACATACAATAGAATACAATTATTATAATTATTACTATTATTATTTGCGCGAGATTGGAGATATTCACTAATTAATTGAGCGACGTAGAAGATTCTTAAAAATGTCTTAATTCGAAATAATGGCTTTTAAATTGGAAAGTTTATTTTGAGCTTTTCAAAATTGAAAAATTGAATAAGTGTTCGTTTGTAGAGTGATAATAATGTTTAATTGTTTATTTAAAAGCATTATACATCAATTGAAGAATCAATTAAGCGTGACATACAATATTCAAACATTGTATAATTTCTCATTGTGGCATTCAATATCAATTTCGAATTCTATAAAATTTGAAATTATTCAATATCAATGACTTTAATTTGAACTTTACGATAAGGCAAAATGAAAATGCTGTATTTAATAGAAGTGTTTGAGCCGAACTAAAACAAATTGTCGATTGGCATCTGAAAAAAGTAATAAAAAAATTTGAAATCGGTTAATATCTTTTGTTCCGTTTTTGCATTTCAAAATTGAAAACATGGTTAAAGAAGCATGGCAAATTTTTTGTATGTACAGTAGGGCGTATCGAAAAAAATAAAGTTGTTTGCGCGAAGTTCTAATAGCAATGAAAGCTTTTTTCAGGGAGTCAGAAACACTCCCCTAAAGTTTCATGAAAAAAAAAAATTCCTTCTGTCTCCGTATCGTAGATATAGCTAAAAATCACAAAAATCGAAGCACTTCTTCAAATTTGAACAGCAAAAAAATTTTTTTTTTGAGATATAAATTATCAATAAAAATATTTCAAAGCAATTCTATTCATACCTCTATAGCGATAATTCCATGAAAATATTTCTTACCCTCCCTAATTGACTTTGAAGTTTAAAAAAATCGAAAAAAGTCGACTTTTTCGCTATTTTCTTAGATTCACGGTAAGTTTCTCGACTATTTGACCATATAATGTGTGATATACGTTAATCACAATGTACTTTCAATATGTTGCAACAATAATATATAACGAATGTTGACATTAAAATAATTTTCATTGACCTTGAATTACAAGAAAATATTTAAAAGTGATATATTGCTCTTTATTTGACAATAAAATTAATCTTTGGTATATAAATTATTAGAAAAAATAGTTCGAAGCAAGTGGATTTGTACTTATATAGCAAAAAAATGATTCAAATATTTTTTACTCTACCTGAGTGACCTTGAAATTCCAAAATATCGAAAAAAGTCGACTTTTTCGCTATTTTCTTAGAGTTACGGCAATTTTTTCGATTATTTGAAATTTCAAGGTCACTTAGGTAGGGTAACAAATATTTTAATCATTTTTTTTCTATTTTAGTACAAATCTACTTGCTTCGAACTATTTTTTCTGATAATTTATATACCGAAAATTAATTTTATTGTCAAATAAAGAGCAAAATATCACTTTTAAATATTTTCTTGTAATTCAAAGTCAATGAAAATTATTTTAATGTCAACATTCCTCATATATTATTGTTGCAACATATTGCAAATACATTCTGATTAACGTATATCACACATTATATGGTCAAATAGTCGAGAAATTTACCATGAATCTAAGAAAATAGCGAACAAGTCGACTTTTTTCGATTTTTTTAAACTTCAAAGTCAATTAGGGAGGGTAAGAAATATTTTAATGGAATTATCGCTGTACAGGTATAAATCGGTTTGCTTTGAACTATTTTTATTGATAATTAAAATCTAAAAAAAAAAAATTGTTTTTTTTTTTTGTTCAAATTTGAAGAAGTGCTTCGTTTTTTGTGATTTTTAGCTATATCTACGATGCGGAGACAGAAGGAATTTTTTTTTCACAAAACTTTAGGGGAGTATTTCTGACTCCCTGAAGAACGTTTTCATTGCTATTAGAACTTCGCGCAAACAACTTAATTTTTTTCGATACGCCCTAATGTACAGTTTTTAACAATGGACAATATATATGTTTCCCGATGTTAGAACGCTTTAAACACTATGAAAAAAATTTTTTTTCATGGAACCAAATAATAGGATGTTTTTTCGATTCAAGATGAAGAAATTTCAAGTTCGACGTATTCAACTTTTTCCAGAACAGTATGCATTTAGTTTAATCCAAACAAACATGTTTCATGTATATTTTAAAAAAATTCTGAAGTCAACAAAATTTTTGTTTACATTACTAATTTTGTATTACTATTCAGTAACAACAAACAAGATACGAACCGGTGTAAAAAAAACTTCTTTACTTCTTTTGGGTGCAAAGCCACAATCAGAAAACGATTCGATTGAATCAACAACATTCTTGTTCGTTCAACCATAGAATATGGTTATTATATGGACAACAAAATATTTGATTGAGGCTAATAAATTTATTTTGTTTGTTTTAAACAAATCATGCCAACGGCCATACCACGCTGAAAAACCCAGTTCTCGTCAGATCACTGAAGTTAAGCAGCCTTGGACGCGGTTAGTACTTGGATGGGTGACCATTCAAGAATACTGACATGAGTGCTGTTGGCACATTGTGGGCGTGGTGAGCCCACACTTGTAGTTATTTATAACTACAAGAAAAACCTAGAAACACTACCCGAATCGGGTAGTGTCACGCCTACCCTGAAAGGGAAATGGTTTAATGGTATATATATATATATAGTAAAGCGAGTCTAAGGGTTAATGGGAAATTAAGTGACTGGTTCGATATTATGCAAGGCGTGAAACAAGGATGCGTTATGTCCTCGTGGCTATTTATCATATTTATGGATAAGTGTCTAAGAATGGCCCTCTTCGACGAAAAAGGTGTAGATCTCAAAACAATAAAGGTACGTGGGTTAGCTTTCGCAGATGATAAGATTGTTATGGCAGAATCAATCGAGGACTTGCAAAGAATGTTAAATAAACTTAATATAAGCATGAAGAACATGGGCCTCAAAATTAAAGTAAATAAAACAAAAATCATGGTGTTTGAAGGAAAAAGTGAGAAAACAATGTGCAATATTGTCCTAAATGATGAGAGATTAGAACAAGTTGACAAGTACGTATATCTGGGTAGCCTATTCACTAGCGACGGAAAAATAGATGGGGAGTTAGATAGGCACATAAATGAGGGTAAGAAGGTTATCGGTAGAGCAGGGTCAATTCTCAGAAATAAAAACATATCAAAAAAAGCTAAAATGGTCATACATAATTCTATATTTGTACCGACTGTACCATACGGTAGCGACACATGCATCTGTCAAGAAAAAGACAAGAGTAAAATTAACGCGATTGGCATGAAACCTCTGCGCACAATATTCGGGAAAACACTGATGGATAAAGTCCGAAACGAGATAATCCTCAAAAAATGTGGTACAGGAAAGACACTAGTTGACATATGGGAAAGAAATCAGTTAAGGTGGTTCGGACATGTTGAAAGAATGAAAGATGAACGACTGACCAAACAAGTGTATAAAGGTAAAGTAAATGGCAGAATGCCCAGAGGTAGACCGCCGAAAGAATGGTTAGAATCTGTGAATAAGACATTAATCCGAAGAGACATAAGAAACACGAGAGCTTGCATGAAAAAATGCATGGACTTGAAGGAAGCTAGAGTAGTATGCCAGGTCAGAAAAGTGTGCCGACAAATAGTTTGTAAACAGAGTGACAACAGAGTGAATGAAGCCTGAAACAAATACCTTGGATACTAATGGGCCCAAGTGGGGAACCACAAATAACAATTTTGTGAGGCTCTTCACTTGGGGTGATCGCTAAAGAGATTGATCAGCAACTTGGGTCGGAGCAGTGTTGCGGAACCAACGTGTCATTTAAATAAATAACACGAGAATTCTAGATCAATCTAAAAAATGTGTACCCCCTACCTTACATTACTTCTTTCCTTACTGAGAAAGTCCCGCCTACCCCGAAAGGGAAATGGCCTAATGGTGTAATAATAATAATAATAATAATAATAATAATTGGGTAGATGGAGTATTTGGTGGATTCAACAAGAAAATTTTGTCGAGTCCGTCAAATATTTTGTTGAATCAATCACAATTTATTTGATTGAACCAAATTTTCATGTATATGCAAGAAAACATTTCTTTTGGTTCAAGAAATTTTTTTTCTCAGTGCACACATTTTTTTTCCTTCGCTCAAACGATACGATTAATTTCAATATTTTCACTGCCCTAGTTTCTAAGTCTGATTTAGGGATTTGTAATCACATAAATTTGAAATTAAAAAATTCGCTTTTCGCTCTTAAAACATTTCACAGTTACATATGAAAAATCCCAATTCTCAATTTAATATTTATATCTTTTTATATAAAAAATGTAATTCTAACCCTTAGTTTAAAACTACATTATTTTAGCAAGTTATTATCTCTCTCAACCTAGAATTATCATATTTGTGTTTGCTCATGTCATACAATGCTATTTAAGTAATTGTTCACACCTAAACGTTTCAGATCTTATCTCAATGGACTGTGCTTTCGCTGTCCGCACAGGATAATTAAGATAAAATCAGTATCCAAGTCTAGAAGTTTCGAAGCGGAAAATATAGGCTTTCCGAGTCACCTAAACGTTTTTAAAAGAAATCTCTTGATCTCTTTATGTGCGCGCCAAGCACACTTTACTTGCCTGCAGTATTCCACTTTCGATAGCAATTACAACAAAATTTATTTGGGCGTTTGGGCTCCAGTACAAATTACTTATCCATCTAAAAGAGGAAAACCTCCGAAAGTAGGGTGATACCCAAGCAAATGGAATCCAACTTACAAATAATTTTAATAGTAATAATAATTTTTATTTTAATAATTTTTACTTTCGGTATGTTGATGACACCTTATTATGTATTTCTCTAGCAAGGTTGCAGGCAGTTATCGATGCTTTAAACAGTTTTCATCCAAAACTTCAATTATTACCCAGAAATAGAGAAAAATATTAAAATCAGTTTTTTAGACATAGAAGTAATTAAAGGTCAGGATGGTAATATTATTACCAATTGGTATAGAAAAAGTACATATTCCCGTAGAATTTTAAATTTCTTTTCGGCTTATCCTTTTCAAAACAAAATTGCAGTAATCAGAAACTTAGTTGACAGAGCTCTAGGTTTGTTCCACGTTTCATTTCACAAAAAGAATTTGAATATTGTTAGGAATATCCTTTTTCTTAATCATTACCCACAAAAGTTAATTGAGAAACCTATACAATTAGAATTCAACAAATCAAAAACAATCAAAATAACATTTTATCTACGGGTAATCAGAAAGAATGAAGAGAATATAGTTCTTTTAATACTTTTTTTCTCCCGTTTTTTGCTCAAATTTCGAAAACTATTGAATTTATGTTGAAAAAATTTCATATTCATACTTTTTTCCGTATACCATTTAAAATGGATTCAATAATAACTTTTTTAAAGATCCTTTAGATAAATTTGAAAAGGGTTGTGTTGTTTACAAGATAACTTGCAAGATCTGTAAGATGACTTACGTGGGACAGACTGTGGCGGACTTCTTAATACTAGGATGGAGGAACACAAAAGTGATATGATGTTCGTTTAGGACCTTGTTATAAGAGAGTTCTTGCTAGACATACAAAAAGGTTTGTTGATGTTGATCATGAGTTTGACTGGGATAATGTTGAAATTTCACATAGTGAAAGTAATGAGAGAAAGAGAGAATTCATGAAAATGCTTTATATTAGAAAACAAAAAAAGTTGTCTATTACTTTGAAAACTGGTTTGGATTAATTAAACAGACGTTATTCCAATATGATTAATCACATTTAGCAATAGGTTTTCATGAATCTTGACTTTCTCTTATTTCTGATGTGTTTATAATTGATTTGCCTTTTGACCCATACCCTTAACATATCGAGGAGAGCGTCGTTGTTTCGTCGCTGTTCCCACCTGCTCTAATTTTTCTTACCTTGATAAGGGTGCTATATGAGCAACGAAACGTCGGTAAATATTATAAATGCTTTCATATTGTGATTTGATAATAATAAAAATAAAAAAGACGAAAGAAATAAAAAAGAGAAGGAAGTGGATTTGGTTGGTTGCCTTCTCGTTTTTCTTTCCTCTTTTTTATTTTTGTCCAAAGAAACAAATTTTTTTGTTTTTAGGAATTGTAATAGGAACATTTTGTGGTAGTTGTCCAAATTTGATCGTTTGATTCTAATTTAAAATTCTTAAGTTGCAATAATTTTACTTACTACAATGCATCAAATTCAAAAAATTATTTATCAGAATATTCTTCAACTCTTTCCTGCACACATTGTACCTACAAACTTGTACTGCTATTAAGAAAAAACCGTTTGCATTTAACTGTCAATTTCTGGTATAATAATACACCAGAGGGATCTTTGACCCTATTTCGGATTTTAATGTAATTGGTCCTTCCTGACAACGAGCAATCTGATAATTATGGTTCCTGCAAGTACACTTCGAGGTACTTTCAGCCAAGTTAAGCTACGTAAATAAGATATAGAAAATAAGCATGTAATGGGGGCAATTAAACTGTATTGATATAAAACCCATTTATATGAAAATGAGGCACATTTTTCATATAATTTTGGTAATTACAACTCAATTTTGTATGAAGGTTCGTACGAATCAGAGTGAAGCGAAAGTTTAAGATAATATCTGTATGTTCATCACCAATTAGTATCCTCGATTTTCAATGAGAATTTTCGATGAACTAAAATGTAATCTTTGTGAGTAAAATTTAATATTAAAGATTGAACAGAATAAAGTTTATCAACAAAGTGACATTAATGATTAAGAGTATAGTCTTATTTGGGTCCTGCTTTAAAGCCTTTTTGAAATTTCGCCACCAAGAAAAAAGTTATTTCTATTGATTATGTCCAGAATTCAGCATTTGAAAATTACATATATTAAAAGAAGATCTAAAACCAAAATGTTCAAAGATGCTACATTTCGTCTTTAATTATTAAAAATAACCTTTTTCCTCGTACATGCATGGCAAAATGTCCAAAAATTTCTCTTAGTTCTAAAATACACAAATATTTTAAATGTACATTTATAAAGGTCTAATAAGACTTCACTTTGAGTGTTTTCCTAATGTATTCACATACCCGATCGCTTAGAGAAAGAAAACGACTCGTTTAGCATCTAATTAGTCCTTAATGCTGAAATTCTTTCGGTAGTATTATGCTGAGTGGAGAAAGATCTAGATTGTTTATGACTAGATGCTATGATGATATTGAGTGCATAGAGCATGAAATAAACACATCCGAACGAACCGACATAGTCCCGGTCGGCCTACGCAAACGTCGAAATGAGATGCGATTAGGAACACGCGTGACCGTTAATGTCACGTTGTACATCGTATCTTTTTCTACACTTACTGTTCTATCATGACTTTATTTTCTCGTCGTTAACTCCGCGGAACGGCGAGAGGCGCGGTAATCCGTCATTAAGTAACGATCGTTATCGGCTGTTCCACGCCAAGGCGATGTTGCGATTTAACGAGCGATTGTTACAAATGGATCTCGATGATAAAGCTGCTGAACCCGTGCCGATTATTAACTTTTTTCTAGATATTGTTCTAAACTTGTCCAACGTGAGTAATTGTCTTCTAATTTATGGATTATATCCTACGAAAGTTACTAGCTACATAATTTTGTTACACATCAGATCTTAGGTTTAGACACTTCAGGAATGAATATTTCTCTTTTTGATCGATTTGACCAAGGATGGAGAGAAAGTGCATAGTTGAATAATGATGATGAAGCGATGTTTGAAGTTATTTATGTAAAAGCCTTAAAAGAGTACATGCAAGATTACTGATAATCAACCTTTAGTCTGGCGAGTGGTTACCGAAAGTTGACACAATGTATAATATCTTGAAAAATGAACTTGCTGGTGAAACTGTTAATTATGAATCTTGAAATCGTCGTCACGCCGAAGTCAATCCGCTTTCGCACGATCATCGTTATGACGTTCATTGTAAGTCGTGCTGTGGGCGTAGCCCGTGGGTATTCCAATTAGCAAACGTTCCAATTATCCACTTCACGATTCTCGCCGATAATTACAACTCCCGTAGCAGATGGTCTCCTTCGAGCCTCCACTCGCATGTACGCACTCGCCTCGCTTGCGTGATCATCATGGCTTCTGTCCGAAAAATTATACTAACACAAGGTCCCAGCATTCAATTCTTACGATTGTTGGTGACGCTAGGGATACACGTCGCCGTGACCAAATTACGAAGGAAATCGCGAAATGAGCCCAACGTAAAAGGGAAAATAGACCCAGGAAGTTTAGATATTTATGTTAAGAGTATACAGCCCTACTTTCAATGTAAGTCTGCTCGATTTGGGTTTTATCAGGGCAAACACGAATCTTTGCACTGTCTGATGGGATTCATCTGCGAAAGACAAAATTGTATGTAATAATAAGGGTTTGACTTCAGCACATTCTGGAGCACTTCTTTAATGTAATTAGGGTCGGACTGTAGCATTATTTATAGAACTGTTTTAATGTTAGTACTATTGAAATCCTTTCGTTAGGAACACATCCCTAATTCAGTGATGTAGTTTGAACGATTTGGATTTAATCAAAACAAGCACACATCTTTAGACTTTCTGGAATGCATCTGCGAAAGAAAAAATAGTTTTCAATAAATAGGAAAATGTAATATCAACATCCTTTTGTACGAGAACAGCCTAAATTCGGTGATAGTTTGACCAATTTGGGTTTCATCAGAGCGAACATGAAACTATGATCTTCCTGAAGTGCATCTATGAAAGAAAAAACAGTTTTGGACCGTTAGGGTTGGATTGTGGCATTCTTACAGATTAATATTAAGATCCTTAGTTAAGTGTATAGACCTAATTCAGTGATAGTTGAAACGATTTGGGTATTATCAAAGCAAACACACGTCTCTAGACTACCTGGGATACATCTGAGAATGATAAAATAGTAATTACTAACTAGGGAGAAAAATGAAAATTTAAAAAAAATTTATTTCATTTATTAAGGAAACTAATTATTTAAAAAATGCTATATTTCATCCCCAATTATCAAAAAGCAGAAAAAGGGTTCATTTGACCAGTAAAAGAAAATCAAAAGTGGCTTAACTTGGGGATCAGTCCCCAGAGGGCTCCAGCTCTCATTTGCCTCCTGGAGCCTGATACCAAACAAGATAAAAAAAATCTCGAGGAGTCGAAGCGAGAGGCGGGAGATGAAAGTAAAGGCAGAAGAGAAGGAGTGATGAAGAGAGAGGAAGAGTGAAAGAGAAAGGGAGAGAGGATCGGGTTCTGGGCAGAGGTGTGGCTACGAGAGTGGTTCTTCTGGGCGCTGGTTGGTTCGAGGCCGACGGGGGGCCTAACCGGGAACCCGACTCGAAGCTCGGGTCGTTTTTCAATATTCCTTTTTTACCCCCGGCGACATGTTCGCATGCCTCATAGCCAGACGTAGGTGTCAGAATGCGCCTTACTCGCCCTCGCCGAACGTAGAATTACTCTGCTATCGAGATCGGAAGATAACAGGAGAAATCATAGTGACCACCCACGTTTGGTATTGGTACCGTGTTTCCCTAACCTGATGTAGGTATACTTACTATACCTATAACCCATATGTATATATGCAGGAGAATCCAATAGGTTATCCTGAAGAATGTTTGCAATACTAAATTGATGAAGAGTTTATCTTACTCTACAGATAAAATCTCAGTTGGTCTGAAGAAAGGGAAACACATTTTATGAGAAAAGATAGAAAGGCTTTCGCTTGATCATGTTGTCGGGTTGAAATGAACTTGGAATTTGGATTGTAAATACAATCGCGTTGGTTCATTTTTGAAGACACTTAGTCATGATTTGAACACCAAAACTGGGCTTAGTTAATTATTATGAATAAGGGCACTAAAAAAGGTTTATTTTTATGTTTTCACACGCCTGTATTCATTAGATTGAATATATATGGAATAACAACTCTTTCCTTAAGCGATTGCTAAGTGTAGCTCTAATATGGATTACCTACAGTAATCGTAAAATAAAATAAGAAATAACTGAGTGATTCACACATAAATATTTATTAAGATAATTTAGAACACAAAAAATCATTTAAAAAATTATTTACAGTCATTCCACACCAACATGGTTGATAATGAATAGACGCCACATTCGACTACATTGTTTAAACTAAAATTGTTCAAAAAATTGTAAGATCAACTTTTTTCAGGCACAATCATCTTTTGATCAAATTCTCTCTTCTGAATATGAACTTTTCTGCTACTTCTATTGAGGAGTCATGTCAGGTTTATACCTTGGAATCTAGCAGCAGTCGACGGATTTTAATGAATCATTTTGCATTGTATTGCTACAAATCGATTAGAACGTTGTATAACTTGAATAAATTAAGTCCTAGAGCCACAAAAATAATGTGAATGTATATTTTGGGGTTGCTGATTATGAATTGAAGTACGAAAAATTCAAAATGGCGGGAAAATTTTTTTAAAACATTTATAGACATTACAAAAAATATAAATAAATTGTTCATAGCAAAGCACCGCACAAAAAAGGTTTTTGACGTTTATTTTGGAAAGGGTGCATTGGGAAAAAATGGATGATTATAGAAAAATAGACCTCACAATTTACAATAAGATACACTGTTAAAAAAATCTGGTCGAAATTTAATATACATGTGAGTAAAGTCATTTGCACATAGTGTACATTAATTTACATATATCATCATGTTGTAAAATTAATATACATGTATATTAAAGTCGGTAAAACAGAGTGCGTGAAAATAACAAGTTCTTTGATTCCTTCAGATCCTGTCAAATATTAAAAAATAAAGGAATAACCTTGAATTCGTCGACTTAATTCCTACTTACAATTAAAGTGCAACGTACGGGTGGAATTTTTTCTAAAATTCGCTGTGAATGTTAGAATTTTAACGTGAGTACAGGTGCTTGGAAGTTAGGTTTCTCAATTATTTGTTTAATTCAACTTTTCTCTTAAAAACCAGTGTAATTTATAACTATTTATCTAGGAGAAAATATTATGTGTGATTATTTATAATTGAAAATTTCTGCCAAAATTGTTTTTAATTTGTGTAAAGTGCAAATATCTGACTTTCCTGATAAATGATCAATATGCGGTATATGAAATTTAATAAAATAGTCTCTTAAAGGCGATTTGGTATACCTAGATTTTAGATTTAATATACAAAAGTATATTAAATGTATATTAAAATTGCAAAGATTTTTAACAGTGTATATGGGATGAATTTTTCCTCTGCGGGTCATTTCCAAAAAAATGTTTGAAAAATATTTTTGGGGTTGCTTGGCCATTTTGAATTTTTTGACCTTAAATTCATAAATAGCAACACCAATATACATATGCACTATTTTTGTGAATCTATATAAGGCTATAAATATGCACATATACAAAATAATTCATGATTTTTTGTTTAAATAAATAAATAACAAATATCAATGATGTCTGTTTTTTTTTTAAATTTTATTACATACTTTTAGCAACACAATTCAAAAGGTTTCATTAAAACCTGTGAACTGCTGCCAGATTCCTAGCTTTTTTATTTTTAACGTCTAACGTGACTCCTCCATTAGTCTACTCATAGCCTATAAAATATAACCTCCCCGTGCAGAAATGTGGTCATGGCCCAAACAGGGCCCAGGCTTGGCAAAACTAGGCCCTGGTCTGGTGATCTAGCCTGGGCCAAACTCGAATGAAACGCCAAATCCGGCCAGGGCCCGGTTACATTGCCAGGCTTGATCGCCCAGCTTGGCCCCAGTTTATTATTGATTCCTAGCCATTTTCTACTTTCTTAACTAAAAGTCGAAATTAAGCAGAAATATTTTTCAATTGAAATTAAGGATTTTACAAATTAATTAACTTGTTTATTAGTTTTTCAAATTGTGGTTCAAATTTCCAAATTGTGTTATTTCATTGATTAGCTCGCCAGGTTCTGATTCTTCCTCATCATCTGCATCATCATCATCTATAATACAATAATTTTTCAATTCACGTCCGTCATATTTGTTTTATAATTTAAAGTTTTAACCATCATTACATAAATGAACAAATTATTTACACTTTATAATTCAACGAAGAAGTTTTCTCAGTTTGAGGTTAGAAGTCACGTGCAATCTTAATGTGAAAATATTATTCTCTTTTGGAGCGCTTTTATTTTAGGGATTTTTATAAATTTAATTTCAATGATGACATATATTTTCTTCATCGACCATCATCAATCACCACAATCACCACTAATTTCAATCACTCACTTGCACAAAATTTATAAATTAAGTTTGGCTCAAACTATCACTCCCTTTCAAGAGAGTTGAAGAATTTTGATTTTTACAAAATTTGCCACTTTGTAGAGGTTTACACTTCAAACTTGCAAGTAATAAGTAAACAAAGAGAATAATACTACGCCATATGTTATTAATTTTAGGAGCTTTGGCACTTTCTTTTGGCGATTTCTACACGCATCTGGAATGAAACGTCTCTATATCTCCCGCGTAATATTAAATACACTATTAAAAAGATTCACAATTTCAATATACATTTCTATATTAAGTCTCAAAAATCGGTGTATGAAATCGTCATTAAGAGGCTGTATATTAAATTTCATATACATGGAAATGAAAAATGACTTTTTCAGTAATTTTCAATTTTGAGTAATAAAACATGTTATTTTTTCCTAGTTAATCATAAATTACACTGGGGTTATTTATGTGGAAAAATTCAACTAAGCGAATAATAAAGAATCCTAACTTACAAGCAGCGGTACTCGATTAGGTTAAAATTTGGAAGTTAACAGGGAATTCTGAAGGTATTTCCACCAGTCCGTAGCACTGTGATAATAAATAACAATTCAATCGACGAATTTACGTTATTACTTTACTTTTAAATCTTTGAAAAGATTTGAAAGCATCAAAGAACTTTTAAGTTATCATGCACTCTGTTTTACCGACCTTGATATCCTCCAAGATGATATCATATTAAATTGAATGTCTGATACATGCAAATGACTTTACTCACATTTATATTCAATTTCGATCAGATTTTACTAAAAGTTTATAAAAAAAACGAAACTGTCACTATTTTCTACTACGCTAAAGAGCATTCAGTTTCAGTAAAAAAAGGCACTGCCTAGTATTACGGAATTTTTTGTTACGTTACCCCTGAACGAGCTGGGAAAGGGGTCAAACTCACTGAAAATTCAGTAACGGTAGACAGTTCATTATAAATAATTAAGTTTTACCGCTTGAAAATAAGATGATGCATGTCGAATTGCTTTTTAATCGTAATTTTTAATCTTGCACATCATTTAATTTTGATGGGCCTATTAAGATTTTAAATTTTAAATATGTTCAATTTCAAATACCTAACGTAATTTATAAGTTGTTAACTTATGTAAATACAATTAACTCAATTTCTAATGCTGCAACACTTATATCTTATAACAATATCACATATTCAAAGTCATCATTTTGCACTTCTTAATTTTCAATAAGGCACTTC
Source organism: Andricus curvator (assembly GCA_932195095.1). Classification (NCBI taxonomy): domain Eukaryota; kingdom Metazoa; phylum Arthropoda; class Insecta; order Hymenoptera; family Cynipidae; genus Andricus; species Andricus curvator. Next base: position 117,279 of record CAKNYM010050874.1, read on the forward strand.
TTGACGATAAATTACAGATTAAAATTTACAAAATAAATTAAAACTTTTTCAATTTCCAGAAAATCTTTCATTTTCAAATTACTCCTTGTCAAACGCTTGCTATCAAAATATTATCTATCGTGAAAGGCTGCGTATGGTCGTTCCGAAAAACTCTAGAAAAATATTTGACTAGTTATTTCAAATTTCGGGATGACACTTTACTTTGATCCTGAATTTGAAATTTCTTGAATACATAACTCACAGTTTACAATTATATAATTTTGAAAAACCCTATTATTTAATCTCGAAGACAATAAACTGACAATTAAGGTTTTAATGCTGAACAACATAAGAAGTAAATTCCTATTCAGGTTTTGACAGTAATTTATAAATAAAGATTAATAACGTTATATAAGATCTTAAATATAACTTTTAAGGTTACGTATATTGAATATCTTATTTTATATATTATATAAGTTATACTCTTTTCTGGTTTTCCCATTAAATATTTAAGTTTTCATCGACTCAATTTCCTTATTGCAAGAGGTGAAAGAAATGTTTTTAGTGCTCATAAATATAATCTTCGGTACTAAAAACTGTGGGAAAGATTACTTATAGCAAAAGTAAACTAAGGAAGATAAAAACTAACGAAATTATAAAAATATCTCTTTCTCTCTGCAGTTCCGAATAAGAACTTGTTAAGCATAATGTTCCAGAAGAATGTATTATTTTTCTTAACATAAATAAACCAGGAACTGCTGGACATTAGACATATTTTAATGGGATTTTCTTAATTAACAATTCTTTTCTACAAACTTTCATCCAGCAAAGCTTAAAATCATTTTCATTCTCGAAGCTAGAAATATAGGTTTGTTTCAATTTCACATTCTACAGAATACAGGTAATTTTTCAAGAATTGTGAACACTTCTTCGAGCATTAATGCAGAAGTTTCTTTTTATTATTGTCTCTTGAATGGATCAATAAAAAAGGTCGAGGGGTGTTCTGATGGATCTCGTATATTATGAAGGGATAGGATTGTAAATTTTATATATATTGACAGTCGATACTCTATAGTCTATAGCCTTTTCTTTTTACCGATAAACAGTGCATAGTGTATATATATATTTTATAATGTAAAGGGGTATCTCTCTAGTCTAGGAAGCACTCGATGGACACGACATGGAACATAGATAATGGTTCTAACGCACTGACCAGACAGGTACGTTTGACCAGGGACAAATTAAATCGATCCGTCCGAACGGCGTGTAATGCTCGCTCTTTACCTTCTGGAGTGGGTAAAAGGGATAGTTGCAATTTATTATCCATTGCTAGTGACGACCAAGTGCCCAACATCGCAACATTGACCACAGCCCTGCCAACCGCAAAGTTTCGCCGGGTTTCACATTTAACATTCGAGTAGCTGATGGCGAACAACGGTCAAAAAGGAACGGAAATTCGGTTGAAAAAGGCGGTCATTACTTCTAGTAAACAAGAAACAAATTGAAGGCTCAATATGTTAACAATTTTTGAGAATTCACTTGTTTGCAATACGAATCTGATGCGAAATTAGAGTCAACGTATTGTAAAAGTAAAAGATGCCGCACTGAATGTACGGAAAATGGCTTTAATCGTAATGTCTAATTATACATTTTTTTTTGTTATCTTGAACTTGCAGATCAATAATTCGAAAGAAAATGATCAGAAAAATGGATACTTTTTACTTTAAAAATTGCGAAACTTCCAATGTTTACATATATTTTTTTAGAAAAGTTGGTCTATTATTGAAATGTTATCCTTGTCAATAACTTTTTGCTAGATTCATCTACGAATGCATCATATTTTGTAGATCAGACACACTGAAACAAAAGTTTTGTATTCATGAATTTGATAGACCCCTTGAAGATTCAAGTTAGAAGACCGACATTTTCAAAAAACCACGGGCAATTTTCTAAGTATAAACTATTGAAATAAAAAATCACTTATGAGTAAGTGCAGAAAGTATCCTCTAGAATTTCCTAACAACCAGAACCACGAGAAACGAGAAATTTTCTATGATTTTAGTTCTTATAGGAAATGTCAATTTCCTTGCTTAAATATTTAGGCAATGTCCTTGCTTGAACGTTTGAGAGATGTTAAAACAACCCTTGAAATAAATCCCACGGTTTTATATGCTAGGCTGTGTTTCCTACGTGCATTGTGAATTCAATTCCGACCTTAATAGTATAATTCTTGTGATTTCAATTGTAAGGAAGTGTCGATTTCCTTACTTGAATCATTAGGGGATGGGAAAACAACCCTAACAATAAATTCAAGTACTTATTTTTAAGTGATTTTTCTTTCCAATAGTTTCATCAAAAAATTTCCCGTGGTTTTAGTTTATTGGAAATGTCGATTTTCTTGCTTGAATATTTAAGAGATGGTAAAACAATCCCAAAACATTCTGTATTCACGAAATCGTCAGTCTGTCAAGTTCAAATGGGTACAAAAGTTTTGTTTTACAGGATCTGATCTACAAAATAGGAGGCATCTAACTAAATATAACATTCATAAATCATAACATTCATAACAAACATATAAATATAATATTCCACGGAAGCGCTGAAATCGCTACAGTGTCAACAAAACTTCTAAATTCAAATTCAGAAAGAAATGTCTAATAGTCGACATTATTTACTTCACATCAATCTCAAACTTAAAAGTATGATTTCCCAAATCTAAGTTTAAAAATGTTGAACAGGGATAAAAACAGAAAATTTTATTTGTGTAAGTGTCGAAAAAAAATTCAAAAACTGAATTCAGGTTTTAAAAATAATTATTCTTCTTCCTCTTTTTATGAACAGCTTTTCAAGCTAAGCTTTTCAAATATCTTTAGCCCTTTCATTCTTTTCTGATTGCCATTCTGATAAATTCAATTTTATTTTCTTATCCCTGTTTAAAAGTTCTCAGTTAGATTGCGATTGTTTATACTTCAGCGATTGCAGCGCTTCTGTGAACTAGAAAATCAGTTTAAAAAAAAGAATAACTATAGAACTCCGTGGACAAAAATCTTGTGTAGATCCAAAGTTATTTCTGCAGATGCTTCAATTGTAATGGAATTGTTATTTGAAAATCCTATAATACAAGTATTGTAATATTACTCTGAAACACCGTGTTTGTAATTTTGCATGATATTTGTATTGTATAAGCTTATGATAACATTCCAAAAAATGCGCAATGCTTCAGTTGTGAAATGAATCAAGAAAAAGAAGAATCGAAACTTCAATCCAGATGAAGTGATTAGCTGAAACAAACATACGCACGTTAAGGGTGTTGATAATGTTCATTTATATATATAAAATATTATCACGATTTTAGATACTCTAAAGCTTTTTGAAAATTGTTACGATTTCGTTTAATATCTCTGCTTCACTTTCTACTTTTTTCTTCATCGAGGACAAAATCAAGGCAGAGCGATGACCCTTCCTTCGGTCAATCTGCGTGATTGAATTCACGTGAAAATGATGCAGCAAAAAATTACATGTTCGACCCCCTAGGAGTGTGTTTAAGTGAAATTCCAGTGATGAAAAGCTGTTGGCATAGCATATAATTAATGATGATCGAATATACATGTAAACGTTTCAATTAAACCTTTTAAACCCCTAATTCGACTTATTTTTATTACGAGTCATTGGGAGGATGCTACATTATGTCAAAATCAAAATAATTCATTTCAAAGAACAATATAAAGTATAAGCTTTCCTCATAGGCAATACATGTTAGTGCAATATATTATTTTGATAAGATATTTTTATTTTTCTGTTCAAAAAATGACTCCATAGAGCTTGTTTAATTATTTGTCTGAATAGGAAGCTTGTTAACTCCTCAACAGAGACAGTTCTCATTTCCGAAGTTGACGTATTGCATCGAGTCAAAACCATGGTGAAAAGTATTGTATTGACTATGTAATAACTGAGGATATATTCATAGAGAGAAGAGTAATTATAGGATAGACAACCATAGCCATACTATAATTAGACAATAATTATAGCACATATGATTTCATTGTGGGGATTGTAGAAACATTAGTGTATTATGTATAAGTTTGTGTGTGCATAGTTTAATTTCTTGTTCGTTCGGGACAATTAAGGTAGTCCGGCTATTGGAACGGTCTCGTTGAAAAATTATCAAAATTAATTGTTTTTTTTTTGGCAGAGAAATAAGTAACTTGATATGACCATTGTGAGAGCAACAGGAAAAAACAACTTTCAAAAATTTTCAGTATAAACACCATGCTTATTACACGAATTTTTTTCTTCAAAATAGGCTTTGATTCACGAAACTGATTTAACTAGATTAACAAGATAATACTGTATTTGGCATGTCGAGAAATCGAATGTAAACATATGTATGCGTCCGTATAAACAGGATTGTGGCCGGTGCTAGTTTAGGAGATATTCGCCTTTTTCTAAGTCAGGGTGAAAATTATAATTTTAAAGTTCAAGTGGGGGATGATACTAGGACTCATACTGAATCTATTGGTCTTATACTCATGTCCCAAAAGCAACCAAAAGTGGGTATATTTCATATTCGAAGAAAAAGTATAATACGTTCCCTTATATAGCATTCGCCAACTTTAAATGCGTTTTTCTCAAAAACCTGTTTTTTGAAGTTCCAACTTCGAAAATACCCCAGCAAATCATTTTTCAACCTAAAGGATTTGTCTTGGGCTCACAATGATGAGAATTCATCGAGCTATATGACCTTATACGTAAATTTATATAGACCATAAGAGCCCTTTTCATGCGGACGCACACATATGTTTAACACAGATATGGATATTAAATGATCGACAGTTTTATGTATTCGCGTCAAGATTTTTTGCTAAAATTCACTGCAAAAGTAAACCTTCCTTATTTCTATATTCAGTACCAAAATGATAGTGTGCGGGTTTTCGACCACAGTACACGACATCTGCAAAATTGTAATTCCAAAGAAGAAAGCGTTGTTCGTGGTTGAGCATCAACGCCTCGCAGCATATGTTGCTTTCAGGTTTTCAGAGGTCAGCGGAAGTTGGTGGCTCAACATATAATATATAACACTCGGGGAAAAAGATTGGTTAGGAAAGCAGAGAAAATGGCCCAAGAACTTGAGAGGCCTTATTTGAGAATTTCACAGGTAGGCGAGACAGGAAGTCAAATATAGTCGTACTCGTCGTCCAGGAGGTTCGCACTGTTCCACCTTGTGCGTGTGCGTATGTTTTTATCTACATTGTACCCACCGCCTTATTACCGGATTGTAATGAATAACCCAGCAGATAGGAGACGCACGAGAAAAGTATACGGTGTCGTTTTGTCACAATGCGCCTCTGGAATTACCGCAGTAGTCACAGACAGTCACAGTTAGTCACAGAGTGACAGTCACACCAACGGTGGATGTGCCCACTGCCCAGTCACGCGACCCGCCACATAAGTCTCGCGCGGCTGCTCTCAAATTGCCCGAAATTATTGGCTTCTTTTGTTTTCTCGTCATACCGCATGCTTCACCGTTCTATGTCATTTTTACTGTCCTGTTCCCTGTGCCTCTGTGGTTCTGTGGCTCTCACATTTGGACTAGTTCCATACAATTCCGTTCTACTTCATTCCATTTTTCCCGCAGCATACCGTTGTTGCTGTCCTTCGTCATTTTTCGCGCGATTCATGCAGCGTGATTGTCGAGTGTCAAATAAATGTTTCCTGGTAATTAAGTAGCCAGGATTACACGATTTGGATGTCACTATAGCCAGAGTAAAAAAAAGTAACATTGAGATTCTTTCAGGATTTCAAATCAAGTCTGACAAACGCGCCAGGTATGAGACAAAACAGTAGGGAAGGATGGCCATCGGTGGGACGCTGTAGACAGTGGGTATTTTCAATTATTTAAAAAACCAGTGGAGGAATTTGTTTTAAACTTTAGGGATGAATGAAACATATGCGAACATACTAAGTTTAAAAACTTGAGCCGTCTAAATCCAGTAGAAAATAATAAAAATAGAAAAAAATTATTTGTGAGATTATGCTGAAAAAATGTACATCCGATGTCACAGATTGTTTAAAATTGCATAAATAAATTAATATAAATAATTTGCTTATAAAAGGCATCTGTTCAGCACAGGGTAGAAAACAGAAAGCTGAGTAATTTGCGCATAACAAGTATTTAATAATAATGATAATAGTTATATTATAGTTTTGCTAAGAAAAATTGGGACTTATTTTAGAAAATACGTATCATTTCTTATAGGTTGAAATACTTGAAAAGCCTATAACAGTTTTGATTTTATTAATACAATGTCATAGTGAGATTTTATGTATCTAAGGAAATAGTAAATTATAAAAACTGTAAAAGGTATAACAATGACATATTTCAGACCAGAAAAAATACCTCAATGATATTAAGAAAATTCTTTATTCTCGACGTTTCAGGAGAAAAATTCTCCCCTCATCAGGAAACAAAAAGCCAAAGCCAAAAAATCCAAAGTCAAAAAATGAGTCCTCAGTACCATTAAAAAACAAGATGAACGTAAGAAGAAGTTAGTTTTGAACGTATAGATAGAACAAGCATTTTGATCCACATTGATGGTTAACAAATGGAGCGGAACGCCAGTTCTGTCTCCTCTTGCAAAATGAACTTCTTTTTACGTTTCTTGTCAAAAATATAATTTTTTCTTAAATTTGAGGGTAAGATAATTTTTATTTGCAGCAAATATGATCTTTTTGCAAAAAGGTACTGTTGACATAAGACTAAAGTACCAAAAACGTTCAGAATACTCATGAAGAAATTTTTTGGAACAAAAGTACTAGAAAAGTTAAAATTACTTTTTTTTTTCGAAATTTGTACCATTTCAGTTTCATGTCCCAAAAAAGTGCAAAACTAGTCCAGAAGTCAACATTTTTTTCGGACAAAGATACAAGAAAAGTTACACCTTTTTTTAAAATTTTCACAAGTGCTCATAACATTATATCCCAAAATGGTCTATCTGAAATAGGATCAATGTACCAAAAACATGTTAGAAATGTTTTACTTATAACTCTTGTCAACATTCGCACAATTCCAAATACATGTCCCAAAAGTGTTTAAAAACAGTCTTGTCCTAGAAAATTACTTTTGGGAGAGGAGAACTATAAAAATTCAACTTAATTTTTCTCGAAATTTCAAGTTCCAAAGAGTTTAAAAAATGTCCTGCTGTGGGTAATAATTACCTTCAAACAAAAAGGTCCACCTCATTTTTCAATTGTAGAAAAATTGTCTAGGAACATGAACTTCGAAAAATGTTGAAAAAATAAAATGGAACTTTCCTAGTACTTTCGTCCCCAAAAAATTGTTATCAGCAGAGATGTTTTCAACCATTATAGATCTTTAATTATTTGCTATGAAAGGTATAACTTTTGCCTTGAATAAAAAGAAATATTAATTGGATATCAGCCAACAAAATTTTGTTAAGTCAAAAAAACTTGTTTGGTTTATAGAAATGGTTTTTTGTTTCACTGAAAATTTTTCTTTTATTTAAAATGATTCATTTCTTTTCGAACATATTTCGGTTAAGGAAGTTGTGCCAAAAATTACTGCTCTGGAAGAAAAGATTTGAACGATTTTAAGAATTGAAATGATATTATCAGTCATACTTTAACCAACAAAAATTTTTGTTCGAAAAAAGTTCATAACTTAGTGAAAATAATTATTATTTTATCAATAGTTTTTGTAACTGAATTTCTTCTTATTGTCGCTTCTTACCAATTTGAAAAAAAAAGTTTGAACCATTATAAATCATGAATAATTTTCAGGGGGAAACATTCCCTAAAACTCTGCTTCTTCCAGTTTTGAAAAAAGTGAATGATCTTCAAATATATAGTTATTTATTAAAATTCAACTATTTTTTTCAGAGATCTGATTTTTGGCATGACAGCTATACCTCAAATGAAAAAAATCATGTAAAAAAAATTATTTTTTTATTTCAAGACAAATAATTCTTAGAGTACGTATTCTTCAGAATATGTAAAGTAATTCAAGATCAAAAAATTCGATCTCTAATTTTGGATATCGACAAAAAAAACCATCATTATTATTGAAGGTTACTTTAATTAAAGAGAAAGGTCATTTTAATATTATCGGTGAAAACAAGTCCCAATTAGAAATTTCCATCCCTTTTCATCTACGCCATTAATCACATATCTCACTTTCACTCGACTCCCCATTGACAAAACCAAAAATCCAACAGGTTTCATAAGAAAAAGAGCACTCCCGTAAAAATGTGTTCCTTAATTACAGTTCTCGCAAATCGCGCATGATTGTTCGGCGCGCTTAAATTTTGCAAGTTTATCAGAAGGAGGAGTTAGCAATTGTAGAAAAAGAGAGGTATCAGCGGTAAAACGCATGAGAAACGAAGATTGACTTCGTGAGCAGCGTATGGGCCGCTCGTAGCATCAATTACTTAGATGGGATACAAAATGTATACAGCGATGTCCCTGTGATCGTGATCGTCGTCCATTGTATCGAAGTCGGGTGGTATTGCAAGATGGCCGCTGGAGGTGTCTCTGTCTTTCTCTATCCGTTCCTCTCTTTTCGATTTTCTCTCTCTTTCTCTCCCTCCGTTTCTCTTTCGCTTCGGGATTGGATTCGCGGTGCAGCAGCAACCTGCTGGGACGCGAAGCGAAATCGACAGAGAGAAAAAGCCGAACACGTTCGAGGTGGTCCGCGACAATTAATAGCCACGCAAAATCATTTTATGTTTTCATTTGACCGGGGCAAGTTCTTTTGCTACCGTTGAACGGAAGTCCTCCTGCTGCTCATCAACGCGATCTGGCAGACCGAGTTCCGCGACTCGCGCTGCCCATGCCGTATCATTGCTTACACCATTATCGCCTCTTTTTGCCGCATAAAGCTGCAGAAGCATTAAATTTCTTGGTGAAGCATGCTAAGGATGTATGCTATTGAGTGGAAACAAATAAGTGTATAAAAGACAATTTTCTTGAAACAAGGAGACTGTATAGTGTTTTTAGTGTAAATAGATAGGAGAAAGTACCCTACAGTAGATAAGGATTTAGAGTAGATTAGCTGGAAAACTGGCGAAGAAAATTTATGTGTTTTTTGGTTCTACAACATTTCGGCAATGATACTACATTGTAAGATGAAGTTTCATTGGAATATAGTGTGTACTTTATGATGAATGAATTATTTATTGATAATTAAGTATTATATGAGCACGTCAAAGCAAAAGAAAGACTCAGAGTCGTGAGAAAAAACGAGACAAGTACCTTTAGAAAGAGAAACTCTTACGCAGAATGTCTGAAGAGCAAGACAGCGCAACGATAATTGTCTCATTTTTTCTCTCGACTCTGCGGAGTCTTCCTTTTGCTCTGAGGTACTCATATCACGTCCTGGTATTATGCCAGAAACGTTTATCTGTTGATGGATAGAGGATTCAAAATCGTACTTTTGATGGCATCTAGTAAAAATGTTTAATACAAGTGATAAACTAAATGATAATAGAGACTTTGGTAATTGTTTACTTTGATAACATTGATAACTTTCCAGAAACATTCGTATTTTTGTTAAATAATAAAAAAATCATAAAATTTTTGTTTGAATCACTAATTTTTTTTCAACGTTTGGATTTTTTCACGACAGTATAATCACTTTATACTCACTCTTATAATTATTATACAAAAACATTTATATTTTTTGAAAAAACATAGAAATAATCAAAATTTTGTTTTCAAAACAAATTTCAGAACGAAACAATATAATGATAAATGTATTATATTGAAATAAATGTGAATCGATCAACGATTTCATTAATGTTTAATATGAATAGATTTTAATTATTTTAATGAAATTCACTAATTTTCGATCAATTTTAATATTTACCAGGTGATCAATTTGAAATATTAGAATAGTAAAAATTAAAAATTGCTATAATTGATAGCAAAATTATAATATGTTAATTAAATTTTATTTCACTAATAAATATATTCTAATAATAATTGATTAATTAGAATATTTTTCGAGCTGGAAAAGGGAAGTGGGAAGTTCTATCATACTCTCCCCATTTTCCAGCTGAGAAAATTAACAATAATTGCTATTTCCGGCAATATGATAACTGTTGTTTCGAATTGGCCTTGGAAATGTCATTTGCGAATAATTTCGAGGTTATATTCGTAATAAAAACCTCAAAATACGTTAGTATGCATGGTTTTAACAGCACGAGAATAAAATTAGTTATGAACGTGATTTTTATTTGGGGAGGGGGGGCATCAAACCTTTTTTGGCCTCTCTTAAATTATCTTCAACTTTTGGATTAGATAAAAGATTTGTCAAAAGGTTTCAAATAGGCTTAAACTTACGGGAATAGCAACTTTTGTGATTGATGAGACGTTTGTTACTTGGGCAGTCCTTGCCAATGATTCGTTAATCAGTATTTTTAAATTCTTCTTCGCGTGGCCCAGCAAAATAAATTTTTGTGTAAACGCATCGGGGCAAAAAGCAATGCTGGTCATTCATGACTTCACTTATGTAAACAATATAACCTTTAGTAAGGATTCTGTAAGAAGATCATTCAAAAATATAATGCATTTTTTACGCATGCGTCACGCGCGAAAATGCGAATCTCCGTATAACGGACGTCACAAAATGGCCACTCATTCAAATCGACGGCTCCACTGCAGAGGGCTTAATGTTCTTTTCGCTACGTATATAGCTTCACGATAACAATTCCTTAGTAATTGCTAATAACAATATCCATACGTGGAAGATTAATCGTTATAAAGTAAAAGTCGAATGGATGAGGATAGAGGGGGAGAGGTATATGTAAAAGAGGACGAAGAGGTGCAAGAGGTGAAGAGTAGAGAGAACGGAAGGGAAGACATAGGAGATATGTGAAGTTGTGACAAGGGAGTGGATAACAGAGAATTTGATGAAGGGGTAGACGGTATGAAGAAAATAGGAGCGATATATGTGGGGAAGGGTGGATGAGTTTATGCGAGAAGGGAAAAAGGCTGAGATTAGTGCTGGAGGATTAAAACAAGTTCGAGGTGAATATAAAGAATATAGTTACAGAGTGATAAATACGCAGTGATGAGGACGGTTATAACGACGGAAGAAAAATTACATAAATGAATGGTAAATGGGACTAGCGTAGGAGAACTGTGCGAAGAGGACAGAATTTGGGGGTAGGGTATATGGGGGATTGAAGACAGGTGACAAAGAGTAAAAGGAAGGGTATATGAAAATGGTTTGAAAAGTAAGAAGCATATAGATCAAAAAGTGGTGAAGGTTAGATAGAACGAGAAGGCGATATACTAGTAAAGATGATTTTTGAGAGATTTGGGATAGGATGCGGAGGACGAGGGTGAAAATAAAGGGAAAAGGGTTGAGGTGAAAGAGAGAAAGATATTGTGATATCGGAGGGGGTGGCAAAGATGAGAATGATGGAGAGGTTAAAGGTCGAGGGAGAAGTGGAAGATGGTAGAGGTGTAAAATGCGTGAGAGGGTGAAGAGAACATACAGGGAATATGCAGGATATGTTTGAGAACGAGAGGAGGATATACTCGTAAATATGAAGAGTGGATGAGTATATGTGAGAAGGGAAAGAGGTTCATATGGATTCTACAGAAGATGTGGTTATAAAGGAACAGGAGAAGGTCAGGAAGTATCACGAGATAAGAATGCGGGAATGATAAGCGGCCTCAGAAGACGGAGAAGGTTATTGAGAAGAGAAGAAAGGGCATATGCAGGAAGAGAACTGCGACAAGAGGAGAACAGATAGTGGGATGAGTTGGAGAGAGATAAGGTGAACATTGGAATATTAGAGGGGTGACGTATATTTAAATGAGAGAGGGGCTAGGAAGCGAAGGTAGATGGTAAAGAAAAGAGTGGTAAGCTGTGACAAGGAGGTAAGAATGTATACAGAAAAAAACAAACTCTTAATTTAAGTCGAAAATTGTAATTATCTTAAGGTGTAACAAAAAGAAGCATATGAAACCTGAAATTAAGAATTTATTTCTAATCATTAAAGTAAGGTTGAGATGACATTGAATTAAGGACTCTCCTAGCTGAAAGTATGTCGCATATTGATACTGAAATTATGCATCTCCTCACCTCCCCCCGACCTCTCACGTAACCCATGAGCCCTAACCTGAAATCACATAAATTATAAATATAATCTTTATAAAATTCTTTTGGATTTCCTATAAATTCACAAGTAGAACACTTTGTCTGCACCAAGAATCTCGAAAACTCACTTTTTTATTTGTGTGAACACAACTATACAATCATACTAACAGTACAATCATACTTTTCAATGAAAATCTGGACAAAGAAGAATGTGCGTTCCTTCAAAATCTAGCTTTACACTAAATATATGAGCAGAAAATGCAGTTTTGACTTTGGAAAATAGTAAATAGACAGTTCACGACCGACTTTTGAACTGAACCCAATTTAAGATACACATACAATTCCGGTTGTGTGCGAGAATTTTAGAGATTTACGACAAAGCGTCACTTCAAACGCGGACTAGATTATCGAAACGGAGCAGAATACCCAGACTTCGTCGTGCGCATGTCCCAACGTGATTAAGGCAGAGTCAACCTGAAATTCAGTAAGGCGTACTTCCTAATATTAGGTAACGAAAGCCTTACATGTTATTTCAGGTTGCCTTCAACTTACTTTCAGAACTGTATATCGAAAGTTATAGGTGCATAGTTTATTTTATTTCAGTCGAGAAATGCTTATTTCTTATTTGAGATAAGTAAGTGCTTCATTCAAGATCGTGTGTATACTTAAATTTAGATGCTTCCTTATTTCAAGTCAAATTTGAAATTAAGTCTCATATAACTTCAAGTATTCGTGTTTGAAAGGAATAGGTGGAGGTGAGTGGGAGATCAAGAACGGAAGGAGTAGATATATGTTAGCCGGGTGGATGGAAGTTGCTAGTGACGAGAGAAAGGGATGTGGACGGCCTAAGTGAATAACAAGGGATATAAATAAAAGCTTAACAATTCATGAAATTACTCAGATATCACTATTTCAGTTTTCTCAACACCTGTCACTCTTAATAAAAATCAACAGCTTATTGATGGTATAAATAGAATAAGCTGCACTCTCACAATTTTTAAACACAGGTAGACATATAGCCAATCATCGTGTTGCCTTCCGGACGCCAGGACAAGATAATAACTTGATACATTTCGAAGATGCATCTCACAGCAAGCAGTATCGTATTTTCGTGCAGAGAAGAATGATTTCTTTTAAGACAGGTGTTTATCGGCGCGTGCATATGGTTGACGAGTCACGTTCGATTCGCGAATAACGTCGGGTGCAATTGGCAGCAAGGCTTTTTCACAAAAAATCCTGCATGTCACGAATATTCGCTTCACCGAGAGTCTTTGCTTGTACACGATAATCAGGGTCGCTTGTCGTGCTCAACCCCATCAAAGAGAGTCAAGACCTGGAACCTGCCTAAATACCTTTCTCAGGAGGTCCAAAATCGTAAAATGTTGCCAGTTTCGACCAATTATTTTTGACAAAAAATCATCAAATGTATTGAAATTATGATAGGCTTCCTGAACTAAAACAGATTGGTTAAAGTAAACTTGTTCAAAAATATTTAATAAGAATATCAATTCTATTTTTTTATTATGATTCACGAAACATTTAAATTTTTAATGCAATGTTTGAATTTATAAATTTTCTCATTATACAATCATTTTATCGATAGTCTGAATGCAAATACACCAGCTATTTTAGTTTAATTACAGAGATGGTCATTTGCAAACAGGAAACTTTGAAGTTGGTTGCGAAAAACTTGAGGATCTTGGTCTCCAATAATGAAAAATAAATGCTTTTCATTAGAAGTATTGCTAAAAAAGATTTTTTTCATATAAACGAAATTAACCATATACAAAAATTGCATAAATTATATACATAGTTCTCGACACATAAGAAACTGGGAGTAAGAAACGTTATAGGTAATGTGCGAGGTGGGGTAACAGCCAGCAGGGTAACTGTGTCTAGAGCAAACTCACCGTGGCGACTCTAAGATTTCTCTGGGGTACTCTGCTAGAGACAGCATGTTACAGCCTGTTTTCATATTTATTCAGTATCCATTCACAGAAAAAACTGGATATAATGTACACAGAAAAAACAAAAACTTAATTTGAGTCGAAAATTGGAATGATTTCAAGGTGTAACAAAAAAGCATATAAAACCTGAAATTAAGGATTTATTTTAATCATTAAAGTCAGCAAACAAAAAGACTGAAATTCAGAAAGTAAAGACTTGAGATTAAGGTAGTAAAGACCTGAAATTCAGGTAGTAAATACCTGAAATTAAGACGATATTTATACTGAAAAAGTAGTGTAAGGTTGAGATGACATTGAACTACGGACTCTTCTTGCTGAAAGTCAATCGCATATTTATACTGAAATTATGCATCTCCTCGCCCGCCCCCTCCCGTAACCCGTGAGCCCTAACCTGAAATCACATGAATTATAAACATAATCTTTATAAAATTCCTTTTGGATTTTCTATAAATTCACAAGTAGAACAGTTTGTCTGTACCAAGAATTTCGAAGACTCACTTTTTTAGTTATGTGAACACACATACTTTTTGCTGACAATCTGGACAATTTACAATGTGTGTTCCCTGAAAATCTAACTTTACACTAAGCATATGAGCAGAAAATGTAGTTTTTACTTCGAAAAACAGTAAATAAACAGTTCACGAGTGACTTTTTAACTGAATACAATTTGAGATACACATTAAACTTCAGTAGTGTTCGAGAATTTCAGAGATATACGACAAAACGTCACTTGAAACGCGGACTAGATTATGTGTAGAAACGGAAGCAGAATATCAAGACCGCGTCGTGCGCATGTCCTAGCGCGATTAAGGCAGAGTCAACCTGAAATTCAGTAAGGCGTACTTCTTAAGTTTAGCTAACGAAAGCATTACATGTTATTTCAGGTTTCTTTCAACTTACTTTCAGAACTGTATATTGAAAGTTAAGTGCATATTTTATTTTATTTCATTCGAGAAACGCTTACTTCTTATTTAAGATAAGTAAGTAAATAAATGGCCAACGGCCATACCACGCTGAAAACTCCAGTTCTCGTCAGATCACTGAAGTTAAGCAGCGTTGGACGCGGTTAGTACTTGGATGGGTGACCATTCAAGAATACTGACATGAGTGCTGTTGGCACATCGTGGGTGTGGTGAGCCCACATTTGTAGTTATTTATAACTACAAGAAAAACCTAGAAACACTACCCGAATCGGGTAGTGTCACGCCTACCCTGAAAGGGAAATGGTTTAATGGTATATATAAGTGCTTCATTCAAGAACGTGTGTATACTTAAATTTAGTTGCTTCCTTATTTCAAGTCAAATTTGGAATTAAGTCGAATATAACTTTAAGTATTCGTTTTTACTGTGTATGTTACAGCCTGCAACGTGCTGCCTCACCGAAAAAACTGGGGGTTCACTAAAGTTGCGGCTCAAATAAAAGTTGGTATCCTTCAGAACTTGAGCTCCATTAGATACCTGTAGAGAGCCAAAAGGGTTCCTTTAGAGCGCACTTTTAAAGAACAACATGAAGGCGCATTCACAAACCAACTGCTTGCAAAGTAGGGTTGGTAAGTTAGGGATCGATTTACAGTTATCGACCGATGACTTGAGACAAAAAGTTTCTTGCATATGAATATGCCTTTATGTTGACAACTTTGCCACATAACCTGCAAATTATATTTATCAAGTCATTATATCTATTTAAATTGCGGTAATATTTTGTACTCTAATTATCTTCATGAAGTTATGTCCATCAGAGTTCGATTACATGTGTGCTTTAAGGTAAAAATTATGATAATAATTGAACAAAATGTCGAAGTGGGCAAAGCGAAAAAAAGGTTCTTATAAATAGGCTCAATTACAATTGGGATCCTTTAGAACACCAACTGATGTATCATTTAGAGCTCATTAATCGTTTTGGGTTCCTTTTCAGCAAGTGGGGTTCGTTTTTGTTGCAGCTCCTTTGGAACCAAAAATGGGTTTTAATGGAAATCCTGTTTTTTTTTCGGTGCTCTAGCGGTGTCCTCATATGAATATTTGAGTCGCCACAGTGAGTTTACCCAATACACAGTTACCCTACTGGCTTTAACCCCACTTCGCACATTGCCTGTAACATTTCTTACTCCCAGTTTCTTCTGTGAATGGATACTGGTTAAATATGAATACAGAGATAATAAAACGAAGCAAATTTAAGAAGCAGAGTTCTTCGGTTATGGTATTATTTTCGAAATGGATACTTTGACAAAAATAGGAAAAAAGGAAGTGGTATCAACCTCAAAGGACATTTAGCGGTTAGTCACAGTTACAGTCACAGCTTTCTGATGTGAATAATGTGAGCTGGCAAGACCACGTCACTATGAAAGATGACTGCAACGTATCGGGTTGCTTGTTTTAACATAATTTCTTTACACGTCAGTTTATCCGAGAACACAAAGTAGCAATGTTATTGGTTCTCGGTGCGCAGATTTAACTAAGCGAGTGTCACGAAACCACAAATGCTCGTCTTGCTAGCTCGGCCTCTTCGTTTTGCAACGCCTTGCTGGTCGAATAACTTTAGCAGCGTGGGCGTATCTTGATACCTTCGTGGTACACGCAGTAGTTGCTGGAATCACGAACACAGATCCTGTTAAAATTAGTGCTGATGTCTTTACCTCGATATAAAGCTACATTCACATTTTCAGCTGCGTTTCAAACATTAAATTCATAATTTTGCTTAAAATACATGACTTATTTTAGGAGAAAATTTTTTCATATTTAGAGTAAGGGGCCATTTAAAAACTACTTCACACTTTCAGGGGAGGGGGAAGAATAGGTTTTGTGACAATTTTTGACGAAGGGAAGAGGGTTTAACACATAATGTGAAATGACACATGGAAAATACAAATGTGAATAGTAATTTTTTGAAAAGCTTGAAAAATTAAGATTAATGATTTTATTTTACAAGTAAAGCATCTAAATACAGACCCCATGCTCTTTCCAGAATGCCCTTCTCTTCCCCTCTTTTAAAGAATTCCTTTTTTTCCTCTGTTTTTCAAAGAAAAAAATTTCTTGTTTCTTTGATTCAATGCGAACTAAATTAATATTTCTCAATAAAAAAAATCCAACTATTCATCGCTGAATGTTTATTATCTGTTTATGTTGATATATGTTTTGTCAAAAATTCTTTTTTTCCTGGTTGAAAACTAATTTTCTTAACTGAAAGTTTAATTATTCCATTTTTGGTTCAAAATTGATCGTTTTTACTTGAAAAGACAGCTATTACATTTTTCATTGGGAATTTATCTTTTTTTGGTTCAAATTTCAACTTCTTGGTTGAAAGTTGAACTACTTTGCCAAGCATTCATTTTATTGGTTGAAGATTGAACTAATTTTGATAAAAATTAGTTTTGTTGTCTAAAAATTAATTTTTTTACTGAAAATTTTACTAGTCAATTTTCTGTTGAAAATTGATCGTTTTTAGATAAAAATTCAACTACTTGGCTGAAGGATAAACTATTTTATTCAAAATTAATTTTATTAGTTGAAGGTCCATCTCTTTAGTTAAAAATTAAAAAATTGTATTAGAAATTCTTTTTTTTTTTGTTTGAAAATCAATTTTTGAACTGCAAATAAACTATTTTTGTTTGAAATTCATCGTTTTCAGTTTAAAATTCAACTGTTTGGTTTAAAGTAAAGTTTTTTGTTGAAAATTCATATTTTTGGTTTTAAAATACAATTATTATTATTATTATATCTATTATATTATTGCAGTAGAAAATTGCACTGTTTGGTTGAAAATTAACTTTTTGGTTGAAAATTCATCTCTTCTGGTAAAAATATTATCTTTTGTGGTTAAAAGTGCAACTGTTTGGTCTAAAATTAATTTTTTTATTTGTTGAAAATTCAACTATTTGTTTAAAAAATCATCTTTATTGGTTGAAAATTCATCTTTTCAGATTTGAGGGGTCAATTTGTTTCCAAAAAATTCAAATTTTCAGCTTGAAAACCCAAATTTGTCGATTAATATTCATCTGTTTTGGTATAGAGAATTAATCTTTTTGGGTTGAAAATTCAACTATTTTGTTGAGAATGCAATATATTTCGACTTTAAATCTTGAGCGTTTCATTATATTTAATTCAATATAGTACCTACACAATAATTTCTTTCAAAACAATTTATTTCAATATTTTCGTGTTTCTATGTATTGTATTTTATTTTAAGAGTTTATCAAATATAATTAAAGAAAAAAATTCGACCTAATGGGGAGGGGGTGCGTATTTTTAACGTCACCCGAAGGGGTTCAAGCGTTGTGTGATGATCTGTGATGAAGAAGGGGAGGGATGGAAAAAGTTTAAAATAGCGTGACATAGTTTTTGAATGGCTCCTAAGGTAGTTTTTGATAAGTTATGAGGATTCAAAAAAAGTTGATGTCCTCACTAAGAGGAAAGGTTTCACGTCACGTAATCATTCATTTGATTATTAATGAAGTACGGAGGGAATAGGTTTAAAAATTAAACAAATTTTGTTCGAGTTATTTAGTAGACATTTTTTTGAAGCCTGTTTGAGTAACAGTCATAATTTGTAGCTTTGATTAATAAAATCGAAAGTATGAAGAAGTATTCGAAGTTGAGTAGATCTACGATTCTACGGTACCAATTCTACATTCCAATTTTATATTCTTATTTTCTTTTTGAAGTTGGGATGTGCCTTATGATCAGTGACGCGTACTTTAGATATGCCAGGAGGATTTCTAGGTACATTAGAAAAGAGAAAGGAGTCAGCAGCAAAAACATAGGCGCCGGCGCTACGAGAGGGCCACCGCCAAAGGACCCTTCTTAGTAGAGGCGGTCGGCCGCGTCCACGATCTTCTCTCCCTATGCCGAAATTCAAAGGCAGAACCAAAAAAACGAGATATAAAGAGATCCGGACAAGAAGTGATAGAAAAAGCAGAGACGGCATGCGTAAAGGGTCACACGGCACATTTTTCTAGCGAAAATTAATTGCGTCACTAGTTTCCAGGAACCGTTACCGCGCTTGAGAAAGGACAATGTGGGGTTAACAAAGTTTCAATGGGGTTGACGGATTTTTGATGCATTTTACGAAAAGTCTCGAGTAGATTAGACGAATTTCCATCAAGTAGGGCTCTTAAATTTTTCAGATACAATTAATGAGGTGTATTTTTTTTTATTTCAACTAATATGCTCTATAAATTCTATAAATTGAGACTACATTATTCAGTAACTGAAGGGTGGCAGTACAGAACTAGATAACCAACAAAATGGGGATTTTTTAAAACAGCGAAGAAACATAATGTAAAATTAAAATCACTACATATAGAACAAATTTCCACTTCCGAGCTGAAGGCTTTTTGAATTAAGGCCAAAATAATTCGATCAAAAAAAGTTATCCAGGTTTGAGAAATGAATGCACAGAAAAAACTGGGGGTCCGAAACATTGCGCGTAACACAGGCCCCCAAAAAAGTGTCTTGCGCGAGAGGTCAGAGTATGGTATCTATGTGTATTTTGGCGCGCTCAATACGAATCTGACCTTAGTTTTTCCCGAGCATGTCAGGGTTTTTTCCTAGACGTGGATTTCTTAGAGAATAAGCTTTTCTGGGTGAAATTATCCTTGCTATAAAATCATTTGGAAACAGGTCAGAGCATTATATATTTATATTTTTGTGAGTTCTGCATACAAGTCATGAACGTCTAAGGTTAGCCCATGCAAACGATAGTTTTATAGTTCACCACGAGGAGTTTACAATACGATTTTAAACTCCTTTCTTCAGGTTGCTTTATTATTGTGAGTCCCCTCGCCTCTGACAAATCGAGGTGCTTTATTATAATTAGAGTGTTTTTAGAAATATATCACAGCCAGCACACATGAGTTTTTTATGATATAATTCTATTTATAACTTTTAATATCATTATGAAGAAGAAAGAAATCAAGACCGCAGAATCACATCCCTGTGATCAATGTCATGAGGGAGACATTATACCCGCGACAATTACGTCCACAGAAAAAGCCGCTTTTCAACGAATTCAATACCAAGGATGATTTCGTATCCAAAAAAGCTGATTTTCTAGAGAATTTTTCGTGTCTAGGGGGACACTGTGACATGATGAAGGGAAACTAATGTCAGATTTATATTCGGCACAACCAAAATACATGAAGATATCATGTCTGACCTATTTCTAGACGATTTTAATACCAAAGGTTATTTCATACACGAAAAAGCTGATTTTCTAGGGAATACTCCGCATTTAGGGACAAACCCTGACATGCTGGCATAAAAATGACGTCAGATTCGTATTCAAAACCCTAAAAGATATAAATATATCATACTCTGACCTGTTTACAGATGATTTTAATACCAAGGGTAATTTCATACCAGAAAAACCTGATTTCCGAGAGAAATTTTCGCGTCTAGGGGAAAACGCTGACGTACTGGGGGAAAATTAATGTCAGATTCGTATTCAGCACAACCAAAATACATGAAGATATTATGCTCTGACCTGCTTTCAGACGATTTCAATACCAAAAGTTATTTCATACCCGAAAGTCTGATTTTCTAGGTAATTTTCCGTGTCTAGGGGACAACCCTGAAGCGCTGAGGGAAAATAATCTCACAATAAAATTTAGTGCACCTCAATACATAGAGATATCATCAATGGCGTAGCTAGCCCTGAGGGGGCCTTGTATCAGAATTTCTTGGGGGGGGGGGGGGGCTTTTTAAGAAAATAAACAAGGGGGCCTTGAGGCCCGGGTCCCCCGGACTTCGGGAGCCCCGTCTCATTGATACGGCTGATGCGGCGGTACCTACGCCCCCGGATATCATGCCTAACTTGTTTCCATACGATGTCAATACCGAGGGTAATTTCATACTTCATATTCATATTTCATATATATTAAATAAGGGGCCGCGGCCACTTATATAAATTCGGCCCTCTTCAAACACGAAAAAGATGATTTTCTATGAAATTTTCCACGTCTAGTGGGAAGCCCTGACGTGCTGGGGGAAGCTAATGTCAGCTTAGTATTCAGCGCACCAAAATACATAAAGATATTATGCTATGACCCAGTGACGTAGCGAGGATTTCACAGAGGGAGGCTTTTAAAAGGCTAAACAGAAAGTGAGTTACTACTTGAAGGGAAAAATTAAATTTATGACATAACATTTTCAAATGTGATATGTATCATCCTTGCAGGAAAAATGGTTGTAAAATCATGAAAATGCTACATTATTACGCAAATCCATTAAACTTTTCTAACATATTTTTAGTTATCCATTAATTAAGACCCTATTAGAGCCATTCGGTTCTATATAAGGGATCAGCCATATTCCACGTAGACAGCTATTGTTGGAGGGGGGCGGGGGCTCAAAAGTCCATAATTGTTCACGAGGGGTGCCGGGGCTTATAGCCAAAATCCACGAGGACGCATGTTCTCCTGCACCTGCGGATTTCTTTTAGGAAAAAACATGATAAAATAGAAAATTTGCACTACATTTTGTTTGGACTTCATTCCTTGTATCATTAACCTTTCGTTTTCAAGAAAAACCGAAAGCCACACTGACAGGTTACTAGTTCCACAAATGGCCACTGAATAACGCAGAATGTACTCTCTAACCGTACTGTAGACATATATATATATGTATTCGGTTCGGTTTTGATTCCTTGGGAATCGAACCGAAGGGCCTATGACAAAGCCACCGAATGCGACGTCGGGTTGCGGATAGAGGGTCCCTGTACCAAGGGTTTCTGTTGAATATGGTTACAATAATTAATCAGCAGTCGCAAGCAATTGTCCATGGATGGTCCCGAAGGAATAACTCCTAAGCGAAGGCGTAACAACCGTGCCGAAAGCTGAATGGCACCTGAGTGAGGTCTCTCAAGCGGTGACTCTGGGATACCGGGCGACCTCTCAGAGTATCAGCCTTATCCTTGCACGCGGGGTTCTACAAGGATGGACGAACCCTTTTCCCTAGCTGCTTGTGGGGACCACAATGAAAACACCAAACATAGTTGTAGGAAGTGCGGTTCAAAACAATCGAACGCGCAGGGCTCCCGACAATGGGTCGGACAACAATGCCGACTACCCTAGAGTTGGGGGAGCCAATCAAGACGGGGTCAATGCGATTGACTGGCGGAATCTCATTACTTTCAGGTGGACGGATCGACTCAGGGACGACCTGCTGGAGCGCTATCTTCACAGCTATACTAAATGATAGGATTGTTCGGACAATTGGAACTGTGTGGCGAGATATGTATGAACAACGTGGCTCAAAGAAAGGCGTAGCAGGATGTCGGGAGAACTTGCTCATCGATAGATGTGTCTGTAAAGACGCAGCATCCTATCAGGGACTTCTATCGATGGCCTGGATTGATTACCGGGATGCTTTCGATTCAACCTCCCATAGACTTATCATCTGTCTGTTGGAAAGCCTAAAGGTTCATCCACACATCGTGAGGTACATAGAGAGATTAACTCCGCTTTGGAAAACCAGATTTACTATCTCATCTGGAAAACATCGTGTGATCACTAACAGTATCACCTTCCAGAGAGGTGTGTTTCAGGGCGATCTCTCACACTTCGCCATTCCGAAGGGTACCTCTGCGGCAAACCTGGAAACCGAAAGCATAAGGTCACTCATGTATTTTACATGGATGATCCTAAGACCTATGCTAGAAATCAAGAGAAACTACATCTAGCTTTAGAAATTGTCAAAGAGTACACTCAAGAGATTGGAATGGAGTCCGGGTTAGAGAAATGCGCCCAGGTTAATTTGAAGAAAGGAAGACTTAATGGCATCCCCGAAGATCCTGAGCTCGTTGACAGAAGCGCTATACGACATCTTTGCGCTGGAGAGACCTATACATACCTGAGCGTGCCACAGAGCCGCATTCAGGACGTGATATCAATAAAGGATACTCTCCGATGCTGATACAAACGTCTCATCCGACGGATATGGTCTTCCGAACTGTCGGCGAGGAACAAAGTATCTGCAATGAACATGCTTGCCGTCCCCGTAGTACTCTATTCATTTGGAGTAGTTCCATGGACGAAGGACGAGCTCAGATCTCTCGATATTGGGTCCGGAAAGGTTATGCACATGAACAAAAGCATCTTCTGTTTCACGACTTTACATCTCACGCCGTCAAGGTGGTCGCGGAATACTGAATCTTTAATGTCTTCACAACAGGATTATTCTGGGCACAGCACATATGGTCGCAAATGGACAAGATCCTCTTCTTAAAATGGTCAGGAAACACGAAGAAGTGGGCAAAGGGGCGTTTCTGTACAAAGCAGCGGAGGAGGCTGCTGAAACACTCGGATCAAATCTTATCCAGCTTGAATACTCACTTCTGAAGGCCCGGATCAAGAAAGCACAGGAGAAAAACTTCCGCGAACAGCTCCTCGACAAGAGGGAACACGGCATCTTCCACAGAAATTTGGGAGATCAGTCGATGTCGTATGAGCTAACGTTTGCTTTCCTTAGATCACCCGGATTGAAGTCGAGCACGGAGGGCTTCATTTTGGCATGTCAAGACGGTGTCATTTCCACTCTAGCATACCGTCGCCACATTTTGAGCCAAGACATTCCCGATGATAGCAGCAGGGCGTGTCATGCACACCCCGAGCATCTAGGACACATACTATCTAGTTTTCCAACTCATGCGGGAACGACCTACATCCAAAGGCACAATGCGGCACTAAGAGTGCTTTATTACCATCTCTGTCACTCTTACTGCATTAGCCCAAATACCTCTCGGCTAAACGCTCCTAGAGAAATAGAATCAATTGTCGAAAATGAGAAGTGCCGCATATACTGGAACTTCATATTCTCGACAATTATTTCGGTTGCGCACTCGAGGCCTGACATAGTTCTCCTTGACTTCGAGAAACAAACCATTTTCGTTAACGAATTTTCAGCACCAGCTGACAAAACGCCACAGCCAAGAAGAAAGAAAAGAAAGAGAGGTATAAAGACCTTATAAGGGAGTTGCGACGGTTTTACCCGGAATATTCTGTTAAGCTAATCGTCTTGATCATCGGCGCTCTTGGAGGTGCCAAGGTTTCACTGGCGAATAGCCTGAAAAGCATCCCTGCGTATCAACAAAATGCTAAGACACTTGCGGGGAAAATGCAGAAGGCGGTCGTTCTTGGGTCGCTCCGTGTCCTCAGGGTACACGAGACTTTTGCCGGATCATCGTATTGAGTTCGTCGCAGACTGTAACCACCTATCTCACGGTCGTGCGACGTGGTTACAGCTGAAATTTTACCGCGATTTCGCTGGGAGCAGGTGCAATTTTTCAGATTAGCACCCGCCCCGGCGAAATCCTGCGGTTGTCCTTATGACAAACTTTTGAATATATATATATTCGGTTTCGGTTTCGATTCCTTTGGAATAGAACTGAAGGGCCTATGACAAAGCCACCGAACGCATTCTCGGGTTGCGGATAGAGGGTCCCTGTACCAAGGGTTTCTGCTGAACATGGTTACAATATTTAATGAGCAGTCGCGGTCAATTGTCCAGGAATGGTCCCGAAGGAATAACACTTAAGCGAAGGCCTAACAACCGTGTGCCGAAAGCTGAATGGCACCTAGGTGAGGTATCTTAAACGATGATTCGGGATACCGGGCGACATCCCAGAGTATGCAGCCCTATCCTTGCACGCGGGGCTCTACAAGGATGGACAAACCCTTTCCCTAGCTGCTCGTGGGAACAACAATGACACCACCAAAACACCAAAAAGTTGTAAATGCAGTGTAAAACGATCGAACGCGCAGAGCACCCGACAATGGGTCGACAAACAATGCCGATCATCCTAGAATTCGGGGCGCTGAAAATAATTTAGATGGAAACACGACGATGAACCGGCGAAACGCCCACATTCAGTGAACAGATCAACTCAAGGATGACTTGCTAGACTGCTACGATGCCAGCATTATCAATGTTCACCGAGGCTTTATGGCGCGTATGCACACTCTGTGGTGCCAGAAACACCCAGAACTTCAGCACGTTTCGCATCAGTCTTTGCGAAATCAAGCCGACTACCTCCGGAAAAATGGATATGTACGTGGAGCGCTTCCCCAACCGCTGCTTGATCAAACTGCAGACGAAGATGAGGAAGCGACATTAAGACCAACCGCGAAAGCAGCCACCTTCTGAGAGATGATCGCGATTTCAGGATAAGGAGGAACATTAACATGCAAGTTCCTCCCAAGCCTAAGATCTAAAATCTAAAATCTGGCTGAAATGGATGCCTCCCTTCGTGGAGATATCTAGCAAAAGTCCGACCTCCGGACCATCAATTGCTCAGTTTATGGTGCTGCGAGAGCTTTGGCTGACTCAAATCGAAGGCTAAAACCGACGATGGATCAAAAGACCAAAAGACGCTTGCATAAACTGAACAAGAAGATTGGATGGGCAAGACAGAATGCGTCCCGTGTTCAATGTGTGATTGACTACATAACATCTGGTAGACCGTTCACGGAAAGGGTTCAAAATGTCGCCCAAGAACTAAGGATCTTGAATCACATACTGAACAAGTCAAAGCTGCTGACAATCAAGCAGCATATTGTTGAAAAAATACGGCTGTTATCTGACACAAGGAGAAGAATACAGAAGAGGGAGAGATGGATCAGGTAGATTCAACAGTTTCTCGCTGACCCATCGCACCTCTTCAGCGATCTCTCTGTTTCTGTAAAAAATCCGCCCAAGCCCAAGGAGGTAGAGACTTTTTGGAGAGAGGTACACGAGATCCCGGAAACACTAAAGTTGAAAGAAGGTACTGACGATATCATCCGCTTCATGGAGTTTTGCGACAACCTCATAAAATCTGAGGATGAATGTCCACCAATCACTGCCGAAGAGGTGAAAAAAGCACTTAGAGGCACGAAGAACTTTTCTGCGGCTGGACCAGATTGTATCAAGAACTTCTGGTGGACGAAGTTTACTTTTACACACCAACATTTGGGCCGCATATTCACCTTATATTTAAAGTCGGAGACGCCCATTGCGCAGTGGCTGGTGTTAGGACGCACTATACTCCTGCCGAAAAAAGGTAACTTGTCTAACCCAGAGAATTACAGGCCAATAACTTGTTGGCACACACTGTATAAGTTCTTTACAGCTATCCTAAACAACAGGATTGTTTGACGAATTGAGCCTGTGTGGCGAGAGATGTACGAACAACATGGCTCAAAAAAAAGGTGTAGCAGACTGTCGAGAGTATCTGCTAATTAACAGGTGTGTATGTAAAGACGCTGCAGTCCATCAGCGCGTCCTGTCAATGGCCTGGATTGACTACCGGAAAGCTTTCGATTCAACCTCTCATAGACTTATCATCTGTCTGTTGGAAAGCTTGAAGGTTCATCCACACATAGTGAGATGCATAGAGAGATTGATGCCTCTTTGGAAAACTAGATTTACCATCTCATCTAGAAATTATCGTGTGACAAAGAACAATGTCACCTTCCAGAGGGGAGTCTTTCAGGGTGATACCATGAGCCCGTTGCTTTTTTGCATCACACTTCTGCCTCTATCTCTCGCACTACGAAATTCTTCTGGATATCTCTGTGGCGACACTAACCAGCGCGAGCATAAGGTCACTCATGTATTTTATATGGATGACCTGAAGATCTATGCCTCTGGTAAAAGCTAATTTCAAACTGCTATAAATATCGTCAAGAAGTACACAGGAGAGATTGGGATGGACTTTGGTTTGAACAAGTGTGCTAAAATTAATCTGAAGAAAGGAAAGATTACTGGCGTTCCCGAGGACCCTGAGCTTGTTGATATAAGTTTAATTAGACATCTTGATACTGGGAAGACCTATACATACTGAGCGTGCCTTAAAGCCGTATTCAGGACGTAACATCAGTGAAGGAGTCTCTTCGAAGCAGATACAAGCATCTTCTTCGACAGATTTGGTCTTTCAATCTGTCGGCGTTGAACAAAGTATCTGCGACTAACATGCTTGCCGTGCCGGTTCTACTACAATCGCTTCACTTCTAAAAGCCGAAGTGAAGAAAGCAGAAGTTGAAAATTTTCACCAACCGCTAATCGACAAGAAAATGCACGGAAACTTTCACAGAAATGTAGAAAAATAGTCCTTGTCCAAAGAGCAAACTTTTGCTTTCCTCAGATTATCAGGGCTTAATTGAGGTACAGAGGGTTTTATTTTCGCATGCCAAGACGGTGTGATTTCCACCTTAGCATACCGTGACCGCATTTTATGTCAAGAAGTTCCCAGTGAGAGGTGCAGGGCGTGTCATGCACACGCTGAGTACCTAGAACACATACTATCGGGGTGACCGACCCACGCAGGAACCACGTATATCTATAGACATAATGCGGCCCTGAGAGTGCTTCATTACCATGTTTGCGCTCTCACGGTGTTGTTCGCGACCCTGCCCTGCCGAACGCTCCAAGGGAGATAGAGTCAATTGTCCAAAACAAGAAGTGCCAAATTGTCTGAAACTACGATTTTCGGACAGCAGTCTTCGTTGCACACTCGAGGCCTGACATCGTTCTCCAAGACTTCGAGAAACGAACTATATCCGTGATCGAATTCTCGGCTCCGTCCGAATACAACATCAATGCCGAGGAGCAAGTAAAGGAGGAGAGGTAACAAGACCCTAAAGAGAGCTGCAACGACTGTAGCCAAAATATTCGGTACAAGTAATTGTCCTTGTAAGGCACTTGCGAGATGGATGCAGAAAGCTGTCATCCTCGGGTCGCTTCGTGTCCTCAAGACACACGAGGGTTTTTCCGGCCTGTCGTTGTGATTTCATTGTGCCCTGTGACCAGCCATCTCACGATTGTGAGACGTGGCCATAAGTGTGATTTACCGCGGTTCAACTGGGAGCCGGTGTCATTTTTTAGATGGCAGTTGCCCTCAGTGGGACCCTGCGGTGGTTGTTTAACCCTTTTTCCAAAATTATATATATATATATACATACATACATACGTGATTACCAATCACAACTCAAACAGCTGTCTGCCACGTCAATCGTATGTTCTCATCTAAAACAATAGAATCCAAGAAATCTTTCATTTCTGCAATTATGTCGCAAAATGCGATAATTGTAAATCTTCCTGCACTCAAAATCATGAACAAAACAACCAAAATCCAACCACTGAACATTAATCAAGAAGTGAAAGAAGCACCACAAGATTCACTACCCGAAAAATCGAAAGATAAATGTGAGCTGGACTTCGAGAAATTTGACAAATTGAGAAAACAAAACATAAGAAAGTTCAGACAGTGATCATCATCATTATCAAAAAACATTCACTTCATATGACGCTCTCATACAATTTTGGTAAAGGGCTATCTAATGCTCACTTTTCAGGGTGCCCTATAGTCTCATAACATACTGATTTCGAATAAAATAGCCCACATCACTCGTATTATGTTATATTAATCATAATTACTAAGTTATTTCCATTACAAAATCTATTGTTCAAATTTTTACTTAATATTACATTCGCAATATAATAATTCATGAATAGTACCGTAAGTGGGCTGTTAGGTAAATATGCCTGTTGCATCGTCAAGGGGGGGGGGGGGTTCTTACACTCAAAACACCCTCCTTGACTACGCCATTGCTCTGACCTGTTTCCAAATAATTTTATACCAAGGGTAATTTATACCGAGAAAAGCTGATTCTCTAGGGATTTTTCCTTGTCTAGGCGAAAATCCTGACGTGTTCGGAGAAAACTAAGATCAGGTTCGTATTCAGCACCCCAAAATACATATAGATACCATACTCTGACCCCTCGCGCAAGGCACCTTTTTTTGTTGGTCTGTGTAAACGCTCAAGCAGGGTAACAGTCAGCTGATTACTCCAAACTGAGATAAACTTTCCGTGGTTACAGGCCTGTTACGTGCTGCTTCTAGCGGAGCTTGCTGGAGATATCTGCGATTCACCACGGAAAGTTTACCTGAATTTGAAGTACTCACCTCGCGTTCACCCAGCTTGACCGATTAGCTGCAAAATATCGTACCCTCAGTTTCTTCTGTGTATTGAAATTGATCCTTTCAAAGTGACACTAACCTAAAATTGGACCAGGCTTGACTGGGGATTGAGATAAAAAATGTAATTTTCAGTTTAAAAATAAAATAAAATCACGCTTTCCAGATCACAAGTTTCTGAATACAGATAAATGAAGTTTGATGTAAAATTTTGAGATTGAAATTTCATGGCGATAGCGATTAAAAAACGAATTTTCAATTTTTTGCCACAATATAAACTTGATCCCGAAATATGAGGAAGCTGAATAAGAATAACAAATGTTTGAACAAAAAAAATGATTCTGTTCCGGGAAAATTAAAATTGAAGATCACGATATCCCAGTACAGTTAAAACTAGCTGTGACCCACGAATTTCGCCCGTGTTAACAGCTAGCCGCTGCCCCCCCCCATAATCTTACGACCTGTGCGGGAGCTCAAAGAATCTGTGTGCAACATTTGGTGCCGATTAGTCAAAAACTGTGACGGTGCCCTCCTCCCCCCATAACTGCCCCCCATTACTCTTACGACCACAGAAAAAACTGAGAGTTCAGTTCAAGTAAAACTTGGGATCATTTAGAACTTAGGCTCTGAACTCTAAAGGAACTCTTATTAAGGGTTCATTTTTATTTTGCTGATATCCAATAGATGGCCATCGGGGGATGCCGACGTTTTCAACTGCGCAAGTGCCGAAAAGCGCGGTCCTATTTGAAATTAATAAATACCGTGAATAGTCATACAGATGAATATTAACCATCGTTTTTTATCATTTAAAGAAAAATTCATTGAATTATAGAAATACCTAGCTTCTTAAAAAAATTTAATAGTAAACTGATATTACAACTGTATATTATGTCATTGCAAATAGACCCGCGCTTCCATTCGAATTATAAAGCAAAATGTGCATCATTAACTTGTAAAATCTTTGAAGTGAGTCAAGGCAGAAGTGACAAAAAGGCTCTATTAGAACCATTTGAATCCATAGTTTGGGTTCAATTAGAAAACATTTATCATTTTGAGTTATTTTTCAGGAAGAGAGGTTCCTTTTTGTTGCAGCTCCTTTGGAACCAAAAATTGGTTCTAATAGAAACCCCAGTTTTTTCTGTGACCTGTCCGGGAGCCCAAAGAATATGATGTAAAATTTGGTCCCAATCAGTCACTAACTGTGGATTTTCATAAGCATCATACGTTTCAGGCCACTTGATTTTATATACTAGATGTGGCGGTGCCCCCCCCCCCCTATCTGATCCCCCATTACTCTTACGACTTGTCCGGGAGCACAAAGAATATGTATGCAAAATTTGGTGCCGATTAATCAAAAACTGTGCCCCCCCCCCCTATCTGTTCCCCCCCATTACTCTTACGACCTGTCTGGGAGCCCAAAGAATTTGTATGCAAAATTTGGTGCCGATTCGTCAAAAACTGTGGCTGTGCCTCCCCCTATCTGCCCGCTTCCTATTACTCTTACGACCTGTCCGGCAGCCTAAAGAACATGCATGCAAAATTAGGTGCCGATGGGTCAACAACTGCGGATTTGCATAAGCATCATACGTTTTAGGCCACTTGATTTTATATATGAGATATATCTAGATATACAGTCAATGCTATTCTGCATTATTTAGTAAACAAACATATAATTTTTTTTTAAATATACATTTTTAGTCGCTACCCAAAGACGGTTTTGAAAACCCATGCAATTTGAACCTCCAAATTCTTAAATGATTCACTCAGAATTTGTTAACTTTTTGTAATCACACTCATTTTCTTCCAATTTAGCAACTTAGTATCACGGGAGGACGTATTTATTCTTAGTTCAAACTAAAAATTGCACTTTTATCGTGATCGGCAACCGAACCTGTTCTAATTTTAGGTTGCTGTCACTTTAAGATTGCAAAGTTCCAAATTCTATTTCTCGGAACTGGATGATTTTTTAATCATACATTTTTTGTCTCAATTTAGAATCACTTCAACTCGGGAGCAAACTTTTGTTTTATATTTAAATGGTGATTTCGATTTTAGAGAATGTTATTTGGCTCTCCTGAAAAATGCCAATTTTGTTTGTTATCTAGTTCTGCACGGCTACCCTTCAATTCCTGATGAGAAAGTCTAAATTGGCTTCAAAACATGTTAGTCCCTAGTTGTATAAAAAAGACGGAGAAAGAATTCATTCTAATCTGCAGGGTTGCCTATGAATATTATTGAGAATTCTCTCAATTGAGGTGTGAATATCTTACCTCAATGTATCGAAATAAATCTATTTTTGTTCAAATATTGTTTGAAAAATGTTTTGAAAATAACAATGCTAGGAATGTGTGATTTTTTGGATTGTTTATTTTCCTATTTGGAAAATGTGAATAGATTACTTTAACTAGAATTAATCACAAAATAAAATTTAAATTTGAACATATGAAATTAGATTCACCAAAGACTGAAGCACATAAGCTCAAAAATGTTAAAATATCACTTTAAACTAAAATTATCATTTGAAATAAACTTTCTCTAATTTGAAAATTTCGCAATTTCCTCTGCATTCTTATCAAACTAAAAGTTGGAAATTGCAGACAGAAAATTGTACAGCCATTGATATAAAAATATACTTTAAACCTTAAATTATTTGTATTATTATATTTAAAAACTTGCACGTTTAATGTGCGATTTTAAAATTGAGGATAAATGTGCCTAATTAAAACCAATTTAAAATATAAGACGTTGCTTTATCGATTTTTTTATATGAATACAGTTTCTGATCTCTAACTTTAGGCACTTTTCCTAAGAAAATAATCATCTCAGTATTGCTTATTCAATTCTAAAGAGTGAAATTGATTTTATTCAAAAATCAATTTCCTTAATTCCGGAGGCCGGTATCATGATACTTCAATTCTAAATCATATAAATTGTATACATAAAGTGAATCTTCTCTGACATCACGATCTAGTTTTTAGTGTATCAAACAGAGTGGCATTTAGAATCATAACTCGGCCCACCCACTGGCAATATAAGGAGTAAACTAGGGTAGCTTTTGAAAAACAAAAAACCGAAGCCACTTTGGAGATGCTCGACAAAGCCATAAAACAACTTTTTAACGAGGTCAGGATGGACCGGAAGTTTCCGTCGCTAGAAGCCTCGTATTAAATCGAAACGACGAAGGCTTTAATGTCAGGTTCGAGTAAAACACGAAATGAAAATCGTTTCTTCGCTGTCAGAAGTCATTAGAAGTTTAGCCCTTATAACGCCAGACTCGCACTCTTTTTTCTCGCTCATTTTCGAATCACTCGCAACTATAAATCGAAATTACACCTTTCCGGCAAATGTCCGTACTTTCGTATCCATTACTTTCCAGTATTGTTTTGAAACCACACGTTGTTGAAAATGAGTAGGAAATATTAATAACAGGTGTAATGGGTCACGGAAAAGTGGTAGTCATGGTGCGCCAGCACCAGGCTAGACTAACGAGTAAATAAATACACGCCAATTTTTCAATAATGACAAGCTACGCCCCTGTGGACAAATAAATGAATTTTTAATTTTACAGCGCGGACCAAGAGTACGGGGAAAACACGATTCGGGCCGGGAAAGTTTAGTCGGACGTCGTCGGTCCAAGATATTAATGTTTCGTCCGTTCTGCTCGTTTGTTACGCACGCTTACCTATGTCCAACTCGATTACCGCGGCGCGACGAGAGAAATTATGTCTTCGTGCCATGTCGGCAGATTGTGAGGAGAAAAACTGTTTTTGAAATGAGTAACGTCCTTCGTCTAGATTCTAGCTTATTATCTGGTATTAAAATGAATTAATAAGCATGTCTCGAGGGCTTAGCGCCAGACGCGTCTAATCGCCGTTCCATCAACTATAACATAAATCAACAGTCCTTAAACGGTAATCAACTTTCAATTTTTTCCAATTCTTTTCATTAGAATTCTGACTTGACTATCAAATATGCTAAAATTTTCACACTTGGGTTGCGAGATAAAAGTTCAGCTATTTTGAAACTTTATATGTCCTCACATATTTAGTTTTAGTGTCCGCTTGGACAGATGGAATTGTTCAATGTTTCTCGTTCGATCACCGAAGTTAAGTAGTCCTTTTTCGGTTCTTCTCGGATGGGGGCCGTCGTACTTGATGGGATGTACTTCTCAGCTAATAAGCTGCTGCCTTCGCCCTAGACTTAATACTAATATTTATATTCTTATACCTACATATGTGACATTCTTTGCCAATTCACTCATGACTTTTTGTTTTTTTAATCTTGTGCAATGCACGAAATCCTAATCTTTTTTAAGTAATGAACTTACAGGAAATATTACCTACTTCACGGACAAAAATTTTCTGGTATTGAAAATTTTTTTTTAACAATTCTGGTCCTATAATTAAGATTTTGTCAAACATTGATTAAATCGATAAAGTCACGTCAAAAGAAGGCCAAGTATATTACATTCATTATTATTTAAATGAAATAAGCATTTTCAAGCTTAACTTTGAATCAAAATTAATCCCAATTGCTTCCTCATAGAGGACGCTTTGTAACGATGAACAGTTTGAAAGCTCACCTTTAGACATATTTTGACATAATTCGAACTCAGAAGTCCAAAAATTAGGTTTTTAAAAAATGTCCGTGTGCGCGTGTGCGTGTGTGACGTATGTCAACTCACTCTTCTTATGATAACTCCAAAATAAGTTGAGCTAGGACTATGAACTTTCGATGGATTGTAGTCCTAAATAATACCCATTATTTATTAAATTTAGAGCCGGATCAGAAAGAATACATTTTTTTTCGATTTCATATTTTTTTCAAAAATCGTTTTAGATGTGATTTTTTGGCATATTTTCATTATATTTAGAAAAACAAATATCATGCGTAGATTTTAAGAAATACATCCTTTTTATAATAAAACAGTTTGACGCTGATTAATTAAATGTCGTGAGAATAACTAAAAAGAAATTTGAAAAATTCAAAATTTTAAAGAATTTTTATCAAAATATTGGCAGTAATACCAGACTTTCCTTTTTTTATTTGTTTTATACATTTTTTGTATAAAAAAAAATTGATTAGCGGTTCGAACTCGAAAGTTCATTGCCTCACTACCCGATTCGGGTAGTGTTTCTAGGTGGATATTTACTACCAATGTGGGCCCACCATACCCACGACGGGCCAACAGCACGCAGTTTTCCTGAACGGTCACCCATCCAAGTACTAACCGCGCCCAACAATGCTTAACTTCAGTGATCTTACGAGAATTGGTGTTTCCAGCGTGGTATCGCCGTTGGCTTTTTTTTTTGTATAAAACGAATGAAAATTATATATAATTTCTTCTGCTGTATGTATAAAGCATAAATATTTTTCCGCCTGGTCTGCAAATTGCATTTTTTTTCAAACACGGAGTGATTGTTACACAGAAAAAACTAAGAATAAAATTTGTTGCCGGCAATTTTTTAGAGCGATAAAGTTTTGTTCAGTTAACTTCGCGTCTTTCAAAATACATGTGTTTGTCATGGAAAAACAAAAGAAAGTTTAACCGATATTTGTGTAAAGCTTATCCTTTGAAGTTAATTTTTGTTGCAAAGAATCTTTCGTCGGAAATCGATGTAAAGTTTATCTTCTGTTTTTTCTGTGTAGCTGATATAGTTCGTTATAATGTTATTACCAATGTTGCTATATCCATACAGAAATTTTCGTCTTTAAGAATTTTTGAAGTTTCTAATTTTTCGTTTATAAGTAAACATTTTTTGAAATGTTAAGAATATAGCAACATAATACGTATCAAATTTCCTAATTTTGACAAGATGAATCAATTGATCTATTTAGAAACACTCTATACCAAATGAAATTATGATGGTACAGATGTTTAAATTTGTAAGAGAAAAACTTGCCTAATTTTGGAAATATAGCAATATTGTAAGTGCTAGAATTATTCGTTATGATGAAAAAAATCGATTGATGTATTTAACAAGCCAATATGATCAAATAAAATTATGATATATACAGATTTATGAATTCAGTGGCGTAGCCAAGAAGGTGGGGGGGGGGCTAGACCCCCCCCCCTTGACGATGGAGCAGGTATATTTACTCAACTGCCCACTTACGGTACTATATATATTATATGTATTCTTATACTGCGAGTGTAATATTAAGTAAAAATTAACAATAAATTTTGTAATAGGAATAATATAATAATTATGATATATATATATATATATATATATATATAATATAATAAGTTACAATAATTCGTTTCAAACCCTAGATTATTCTTTAATCGGTTTGAAATGAACAAGCGCGCTTTTAGGGGCGGTCCATATACCACGCGGAATTTTTTTTATCACTTTGCCCCCCCCCCCTCCTTGTGGACAAACGTGGACTTGTTACGACCCTGCCTCCTCTGACTCCTCTGTCCACGTGGACTTATTCCATATTTCATGTAAATTTGGCAAGGAAGCCAAAAGAGTGGTGAGTTGGCTGAAAATTCGGTTTTTCTTGAAAACAAAAGCTTAATGTTCCAGGGAATGAAGTCAAAACAAAAAGTAGTGCAAATTTTCTATTTTCTCGTGTTTTTTCTTAAAAGAAATCCACAGGTGCAGGAGAACATGCGTCCAGATGGATTTTGGCTACACCCCTCGTGAATAATCGTGGAATTTTGGCACCTTCCCACCCCCTCCCTCCAATAATAACTGTCTACGTGGAATATGGCTGGCCCCTTATATAGAACCGAAAGGCTCTAATATAATCTTCATTAATGGATAATTGAAAATATGTGAGAAAAGTTTAATGGATGTACGTAATAATGTATCATTTTCATGATTTTAAAACAATTTTTCCGGCAAGGATGATAAATATGATATTTATAAATTTTACGTCTTAAATTATCCTAATTTTACCCTTTAACATACTTTCTGTTTAGCCTTGCCCCCCCCCCCTTATGAAATCCTGGCTTCTCCACTGTATGAATTTGTTTAACATTTTTGAGAGAAATAATTCTCAATTTTCGAAATGAATCAATATTTTTGATCCTAATTTTTGCCTGGAACTGGCTTTTTAATTTGATGATAAATAATAAAAATATCATTACTATTCCTTTTTCAAGGTCTTATCAAATTCATAATTCCTTGAAAAATTGATTTTGTAATTTAAGGACAAGTATTGATGGTCACATAACTGCCTACTAGAGAATTTCATATATTGAGTATTATGAAATATTTATAATTGTGGAAATGAAGGTTTTTAAATATTAAAATTTGTGTTTAGATTTCAATTCCAATTTCGATTAAAGTTCTGGCCAAAAAGATTAATTTCTGATAATTTTATAAGAATTTTGAAAATGAAACCAGTTCTCTATGATACAATTAATAAGTAAATGATAAATACACATCGACAGATCAGATAAGAAAATTTAAAAAAATGTACTTGAGAAATATACAGTGTATCTGTAATAATTGTGCTTATTTCATAAGCACTGAGCTTCCTCATAGAGGATTGTTTTGTTACTTATTGTATTTTATATTCATTATTGGAACGGTGATCTTGGATTGCAAAGGAAGTCTAAAGGGATGAAAAAGGGAATTTTTGATTGTAAAACGGGTGTGAG
The DNA here is from genome assembly GCA_932195095.1 of Andricus curvator. Lineage (NCBI taxonomy): Eukaryota > Metazoa > Arthropoda > Insecta > Hymenoptera > Cynipidae > Andricus > Andricus curvator. The sequence goes on from CAKNYM010050874.1 coordinate 153,911, forward strand.
GGGATGGTGGAGACGATTTCGTCAGCGCTTTTTTATTATTTTTGGATTATTCGTTAGTTCTTCTTATTATTTATTGCATATTGTGCATAGTTCATAGTAGGATTTTATATGATTTAATAGATTCATTTCATGGAAACGAATAAAATTGATCGTCAAAATATTGGTGTAATTCCAAGATGGAGAATTTTTTCTCTGATAATAACGTTGAAAACATCGACAAATCTGTATATATCATAATTTAATTTGGTCATACGAACCTGCTAAATGTATCAATCGATTTTTTTCATCATAGCGAATAAATCTAGCATATACAAGATTGCTATATTCCCAACATTAAGAAAGTTGTTTCCCTAAAAACGTTTAAAAAATGTTAAAATGTTTTCAACCTTCTATCAGATGAAAATTGTTGTATGGAGATAGCTGGAAACATTCTATTGATATATAGACTAAATACTATCCCACGTTGAAAATAATCAAATTTACAGGCCCTGGTATTACTAACAATACTGTGATTAAAATGCTTAAAAATTTCGAATTTTTCGAATTCATTTTTTGTCATTCTCACGATATTAAATGAATCATCCTCAACCTTCTTTGTTAAAAGAGGACGTATTACATTAAAATCTACATATGAAGTTTTTTTTCTGAAATGTAATAAAAATTGCAAACAAGAACACATCTTAAACGATTATTGTAAAATATATACAATCGAAAAAAATATATTTATTCTTATCTGATCAAACTATACACGTTAAAAATATTGGGAATTATTAAGGACTACAATCCTTTCAAATTTCGTGACTCTAACTTGAATTATTTTCGAGATATAAAAAGCTCGAATGATGTCCAGATATGTGAAAAAATGAAGTTCGAAAATTGTCATCCTCACAAAGTTTTCTCTATGAGGAATTGAATCTGATGGAATTTCGAGATACTTTATCACCGCATAGCTTCAAAAAACGGTTTTTTAGTTAAGAATATGTCTTATTAATGTTGAGATTATTGTTCAAGAATATAGTCAAAAGGAATAGAGTTTCCATTCTAAAAAATACATATACCTATAAATCCATAATTATTAAACTTTTATTTTTAACAAACCTATTTATTTAAAATTCATTACAAAATTTATTCTATAAAGGACATTTCTCATTGAACCAATATGAAATTCGAAAAAACACACTTGTGGCGTGAAGAAAAAAGCGTTTCTGTATCGATTTCCGTTTGGTACAATTCTGATTTAAATAACAACAGACTGTTACCAAATTTCGAATATCCGTTGAAAAGATTGGTTCCTGTCTTGGCAATAATGTTCGACGGAAGTCGATGCGTGAATTCACCCTCAAATAAAAGTCCACACGTCAAAAATCCTTCCGAGACAGGATCCTGCCAATTTGCACCGCAGTATCCTTCCGGTTCGGCCTTTCGGTCTCTCGTGCCGGATTATTTTTTTCCCCTCCAATTTTGATTCTCCATCGTGTCATATGTTTCGATTCAGTTTACACACGAATCCCGTGGAATTGTTTCATTCTCGGCTGCTTCGAACGGTCATCACTGACACATAATGCGGTCACTGTACGCGGCGAGTGGAAATGGCATGTAACGTATAGCATATAAAATATAACATCATACAGCATATACTGGCGTTGGGTTCGCAAAGGTACTTTTGGCAAACAATGAACTATCGAATTTAGACCGTAAGCCCGACGCAGTCAGCTCGCGCCCGCAAAACCACAAAACACCATATTGCTCTTTTATCGGAAGCAGATTGAAACTGCCTACTATTATTATGTCACGCAACCAATGTAATTATTCGCTTGAAGCAGGTGCTTCAAATATCTGCAGTCGTATCGCTATTTGACAGGGAATTAATTTCATGTATTAGCGTGTTTTCACAAAAAACTGGGGTTTTGATTAGAACCAATTTTTGGTTCTACGGGAGCTGTAACAAAGAGGAACCTCTCGTGCTGATAAGAAACCCAAAATGATCAATATCCATAAGGAACCCAAAGTATGAGGTTTAGTAAAAATATTTTGTACAAAACTAATTTTCTGACTTGACTCGCTTCAAAGATTTTAGAAGATGCACCTTTTACGTTATAATACATATTTTATGATCACAAAAAAATCTGGAGGCCACTGAAGTTGCGGCTTAATTAAAATTTGGAATCTGTTAGAACTTGAACTTTAATAGAAATCTCTGGAGACCCAAAAGGGCTCGTTTGGAAACACTTGAATAGAACAATATGAAGGCGCATTCTCAAACCAACCAGTTGCAAAATGGAGTTGGCTTTGAAATAATCAAATCAAATAAATTTAAAAGTGTTCTAGAAATGTCCAGAACATTCTAGAATAATTGATAATATGTTAAAGTACTCAAGAACGTTATAAATCCACTTACAGTATTTGAGGAATGTCCAAAATATTCTACAGTATTATAGAAAAATCTAGAAGATTCTAGAAATTCTCGTAAGCTTAAGTCTTTCGACACTCGAAAATTCTTTCTATAATTTTTTTTTTACTTACTAAGGTAATATTTTTTGAAAGTGGAAGATCAGAAAAGCGACTTGATTAGGGTTAAATTAGAAAATGTAACTTATAGGATCAAGAAAGGAGTTTCACAGATAGCTTTATCCAAATTTGGTTGTATTTCGAAAATCTAAAATTTTTTGTCAGAGAACACTAAAAAATTCTTTATATTTTTTTTTTGATTGATTGAAGTGATAGTTTTTGAAAGTTGAAGACCAAAAAAGGTACATACATAATTTGGGTTGAATTAGAAAATTTAACTTTTTGGTTCTATAGCGGATTTTCACAGTCGGCTTTCACTAAATTTTGTTGTATTTCAAAAATCCAATATTTTTTTGTCTTCCAACACGCGCAAATTCTGTTTAATAGTTCTCTCTGATTTATTGAGGTAGAAGTTTTTGATATTGAAATACCAGCAAATGTACATAATTTGGGTTTAATTAAAAAAGTTAACTTCTAGTTTCAATACCGTAGTTTTACGGTCAGTTTTGACAAAATTTTATTGTATTTGGAAAATCTGATGTACTTTTTTCTGATTCATTCAGGTAATAGTTTTTGATAATGGAAGACCAGAAAAGGTACATAACTAGAGTTCAATTAGAAAATTTAACTTCAATTCTCATGAGCGGAGTATTACATTCAGTTTTGACCAAATTTGGTTGTATTTCGAAAATCTAATATATTTTTCTTCTTTCGTCACTCGAAAATACTTTTTTCTGATTCTTCATGAATTACTGGGGTCATATTTTCTGATCGTAAAATACAAGAAATGGGACCATATTTGGGTTCAAACAGAAAATTTAAATTGAAGGTTCAGTAGAGGAGTTTCACGATAAATTCTGACCAAATTTTGTTGTATTTCGTAAAAAACAAATTTGTTGTCTTACAACACTCAAGAATTTTTTAATTAACTTTTTTCTTACTCATTTGGATCATAGTTTTTGATAGTGGAAGACCAGAAGACGTACATAATTTCGATTTAATTAGAAAATTTAACTAAAAGGTTCAATAGCGGAGTTTCACGGTCAGTTTTATCAAAATTTGGTTGTATTTCGAAAATCTAAAAATTGGCTTTGTTCCGACACTCGAAAATTCTATGCACAAGTTTTTTTGATTCATTGGAGTAATAGTTTTTGATAGTAGAATACCAGAAAAGGTACTTAATTTGAGTTCAATTAGAAGATTTAACTTATTGTTCAATAGAAGAGTTTCACGGGCAGTTTCATCCAAATTATTGTTGTATTTCAAAAATATACGAGTTTTGGCTGCCGATATTAGAAAATTATATTTATATATTTTTTGATTAATTGAAGTAATAGTTTTTGATAGTGGAATGTCAGAGAATATATATAATTTACGGTCAGTTTTTACCAAATTTTGTTGTATTTCGAAAATCTGATATTTCTTGTCTTCCGATACTCGAAAATTCTTCTTATAATTTTTTTTCTGACCTACTGGGGTAACAGATTGATATATTTGAATACCAGAAAAGGTACTAAATTTGGGTTCAATTAGAAAATTCAAATTCAAGGTTCAATAGAGGAGTTTCACGATCAGTTTAATGTAAATTTGGTTGTTTTTCGGAAATCTAAAAAATGTTTGTGTTCCGAAACTAAAAAATTCTGTTATAATTTTTTCCTTATTCATGGGGTCATAGTTTTTAATAGTGTATTATCAGAAATGGTTTCACGGTATTTCAAAAATCAAATATATTGTTATCATTCAACACTCGCAAATTCTTATTTTAATTTTTTTCTGATTCACTGGGGTAATATTTTTTGATAGTGGAAGAGCAGAAAGCGTTTTTAATTTAGGTGTAGTTAGATAATTTTATTTTGAAGTTCAATGGAGGAGTTCCGCGGTCAGTTTAATCCAAATTTGGTTGTGTTTTAAATCTAATATTTTTTTGTCTTTCGACACTCGAAAATTCTTTTTATAATTTTTTCTCACTCACTGGGGTAATAGATTTATATAGTTGAATACCAGATGAGGTCCTGAATTTGAGTTCAATTAGAAAATTTAACTTCAAGTTCAATAGAGAAGCTTCACGGTAAATTTCATCCAAATTTGGTTGTGTTTCGAAAATCCAATTTTTTTTTGACTTCCGACACTTGAAAATTCTTTTTATAATTTTTTTCTGATTTATTGGAATAATTGTTTTTTATTGTGGCAGACCAGGAAAGGAACATAATATTGGTTCAGTTAAAAAATTTAAATTCAATGTTCAATAGAGGAGTGTATGTTAGATAATTCTAGGCTCATCAAAACATTATAGAATGTTCTATTTCCAAAATTGCAAAAAATTGAAGAATATCATAAAAAAATAAGAAACATTTTAACATCTTCAGAGAAGTACACAAATAAAGAATGTTTTATAAAAGCTCAGAGAATATTAAAATATTCCGATGAAAATATCCAGAATAACCTAGAAAATTAAAAAAATACCAGAATTGAATTCCAGAATAATATAAAACTCGCCCGAAGATTCTAGATCATTCAAAAATTTTCTAGTATGTGCTAGGAAAGTCCAGAATATACCAGAAGATTTAATAACATTCCACAATTCTGTAGACATATGTCGTGAACATTGCAGATTGTTTTAGAGAATACTAGAATATTCCAGAATTTTACCACAATTTAAAAAATAAAGAATGATCAATAAAATTCTAAGGCAATGTAAAAAATTCTGGAATATATCTGTATATTCCAAATTCCACATTTGAGAACATTCCAGCAACTGAATGGGGAAGAGTCACATCTTGATACTGTAAATAATTGTTATTCAAATATTCATCTTCTATATGCAATCATTAAACCAGTTTTGTTGAAGTCATCGATTGTTCTTGCTATTTAATAAACCTTAAAAATTTGCACCTTCGTATTTCATTTTGTATCAATATTGAAAATTTCGAATCATCGCTTGAATCATCATCATCATTCCTCGAATCATCACATTCTGTAACATTGTTTATATTACGATTGTTGAGTACCATTCTTCCGATGATATAAATTCAATAGATTTAGAAAGAGAGTGTAATATCAACAATGGACAGCGATTAACAGTGAAATGACCCACGTATAAATTTTCCTGTTACTGAAACATTATACGCCTCAGTGTCGCACTGTTAAATGGAAAGCCCGAAAATTTAAATCAGAATAGCCCGGATACGTAACAATATGTCCCGATCGTATTGTTCGAGCTGCCTTTGAATTCGCACGCCCCCCTTTAACAAAGTATTATCTGACAGCGAAGCTTCTACATTTTGAAGTAACGACATTAATTAAAATCATTTCCACTTGCTAATGAACATCTTCCTGCACTGATTATATTAAGACATTCTGTTTCCAAATTAGCTTTCAGTTGCGAAGCTGGAAATATATTTATAGTAACAGGCCATATTTCTTGTTTTTTTTTTTTTGAATGGTTAAATTATATTTTGTCTTTGCAGGCTTTTTGTATGGAAAATTCAGTTCTTTGGGAAAAGCATCTCAACAAAACGAACTTCATCCTCTGCTCATTATATTAACCAAAATTCTCTACAGGTTTAATGTGTAACTTCAACTTTTTTGTCGTTCAAGCTAGATACTATTTTGACTCGACATCCCCTAGTTTACGTAAGCTACTGTAATTATTTTCAACATGATGTACGATCCGTGGGGTGATCCGATGTTTTTGGTGTGTGCGGGTTTCAGTTTTTACAAACGACAATATAATCGGCAGAAAATGCGCGTTGAAATTACCAATGGCCACACACAACGCCTCGCTCACGATACGGCCAGTTTAATCCAATATTCCAAACCGTGGGGTGAAAAAAACGAGAAAGGAACGCTTTTTTCGCGGCAGTTAATGAATCGACAATTTACGAGAGTTTCACGGGTCGCTGGCCTTTACATGTACGTTAGCGCACTAAACTTCTTCGGTCGAGATCCAAATTTTTTGTTCCGTCATTCAAGTTTCTTCAATCTTGACTTCTAGTCTAGTGATAGTTTAGAGGGGCTACAACGTAAATCAGAAGAACGTGGTAGTGCAGAACGGACTCTGTTGGAGATAAAATCCAAAAAAATTAAATTCTTTTTTTGGGTTCATCCATAAATTACGTAGGGCTATTAAACGGGTGAGAGGGGGGGGGGGTCTGCCAAATCTTACGACCATGTTAAAGTTACATCATACACTAACTATAGAAAAAGTCTTACAAAGGATGAAGGGGGGCGTAAAATTCGAAAAATAGCCCTTAGGTAATTTATTCTATTCGCCCTTAAAAGAGGAGACCGTTAATTTTGAATTTCAGTTTAAGTTCATAATTTTTTTAACGAAAGCTCATTATCTAATTATTAATTTGATAAAGCAGTAATATACGTTTTTTTTGCCGTTTTCGAGAAAATGTACTTTGAAATAATCGGCAAATGCCATATAAATTACGGCCAAAAACACTTCCGAACGGCTGGTAGCTCAGGCAGTAGCGCTTCGGCTTCATAGTCAGAAATTCGCTTGTTCGGTTCTGGTTGCCTGCACTCTTTTTTTATATTTATTTTTCATTTATTAAAATGTTTATGAATATGATTGCCTTTAATCATCTTCAATGTTTATGCCAATAATAATCTTTTAAATTCCTTTTTTGACGAAAAAACTGATTTTTTTTCATTTTATCATGTTTTTTGTAAAGGACAAAATTTTTCGTTAAGAAAGCTTTTCTCATCATTTTAACTCGAAATGTAATTTGTAAATATTAGAAATAACACAAATAACATTTATAAAAAATAAATTTGTTCGGGAAAAACATAATAAATTTATAAAGAGTTTTCCGTGAGAGAAGGCATTAAGAAAATTATTATTTGCATAATTTTTGAAGATGATGGAAGGAAATTACATTTATAAACATTTCCGCCGTAAACGTTTTCCATCAAACTCTACATGGTCTGTGTCGAATATTTTAAAGTCGATGATCTTGAAACCGGCTAAAAAGCACATCTTATGGCTTTGTCAAATTAATATTAAGCTTTCAATACAAAAATTACGAATCCCTTGTTACGAAGAAATGAACAGAAAGGCTACAAGGGGTGATTCGGTGGTATACGGTTATATTCGTATTTGTCGGAGGGGGCGATAGATACATGATGCGCGGGGCAGAGGGGCCTGCAGTAAAAGGTATGCAGTGAAGAGGAGTGAAGAGAAGAGATGAGTATCGGAGGAGAAAAGGAACATAAGAGAGAGTAAATGTGGTAGAAAATGTACAGGGGAAGGCTGGTATGAAAGAGGTATGAGTTTTACAATGGTAGGAGAATAAGGAAAAGGATATAAGGGACAGAAGTGTGATGGAAAGAAGTGTATGCTTGGTGGAAGGGGGATATTGAAGAAAGGTGGAAGAGGGTAGAAATAGAAAAGAGCGAGGGGTATCTGAGAGAGGGCGAGGAAAAGGCGAGAGAGGTAGAAGGAGAACAATTTGTAGGAGAGAGGAAATGAGGGAGAGTTCTGGGTAAGAGCACACAGAGGACGAAGTGTGGGAAGGGGAAAAGTTAGACAGCATAGAGTAAAAATGGGGTAAGGATATATAGGTATATTAGAAAGGAGGTAATGGATACAATGTGTGAGGCGTAGAGAGGCACTTAGAACAGGTTGTGATGGTTCAGGTGGAGAAAGGGGTTTTGGAAGGGGTGAGGAAGAGGTATGGAGAGAAGGTGGGGAGTGATGGCTGGAAGAGGTCGGAGGGTATATGAGAGAAGGTGAGAAAGATAGTAAAAGTTAGAAAGGTAGAAGGTACAAAAATTGGAGGAGAGGAATATGAGAGAGAGAGAGAGAGAGAGAGAGAGAGAGAGAGAGTGAGGAGAAGGGTATGAAGGTTCAGAGTTATTTGAAAAGATGAATGAGGGGTATGGTAAATGTAAAAGGGTATAAAGAGTAGAGTAGGTAAAATGCAACTGTATACGGGCATATTGGTTTATTAGAGAGGTGGTGATCGATAAAGTGTATGAGGAGTACAGAGGCACTTATAACAGGTTGTGAGGGGTAGAGAGGCACTTAAAACAGGCTGTAATGGTTAAAGTGGAGAAAGGGGTTTGGAAAGGGTGAGAAAGAGGCTGGTGGAGAGAAAGTAGGCAGTGATGGTTGTGGGGAGTCAAAGGCTATATAATAGAGGGTAAGAAAGCGGATATAAGGTAGAAGTTACAAAGGTAGGAAGGAAGGAATATGAGAGAGAGTAAAAAAAGAGTATGAAGGGTCAGTGGGGGCAGGAAATGATGACTGTGAAGGATTATGGGATGGGTGAAAGGGTAAAAAGAGTAAAGTAGGGATGAGGCGACGGTATAGAGACATATGGGTTTATAAGAGAGGAGTTGAGGGATACAGTGTGTGAAGGTATGAGAGGCATTTAGAACTGGCTGTGATGATTGAAGTGTGGAAATGGGTTGAGAAGGAATGAAGAAGAGGTTGATGAGGTAGAAGTGGAAAGTGATAGCTGGGGAGATCAAGAGGTATATGAGAGAGCATAAGAAAAAGGTTAGTATGTAGAAGGTCCAAAAGTAGAAGAATAATAATGTGATAGAGTAAAGAAGAGGGTATAAAGGATCAGAGAAGAAGATTGCAGAGGGGTTTTTGGATTTAGTGTGTAGTGAGGGGCTACTTTGGACAGGAAGTGACGGTTGAAGTGTAGAAAGGGCTTTGCACGTAAGGGGGTTACGGAGATGGTTAATAAAGATGAGGGGGAAGTGATGGTTGTTTAAGAAATCATATGGGTTGAGGAAAGAGATAGGTGTGGGCGGGATATATAGGCATAAGGGGTTTATAATGAAAGAGCCGGGAGTGTTAATAGGCGTCGAGAAAAAAGACATACATATAATGGGAAGAAAGACTGACAACTGAATGATTTAATGGAATAGAACAAAGAAAGAATTCTGTTCACAATTTACGGTTTATCCACCTACTTGGAATGCCCATGAAACTTTAAGTCACTCTTAGAAAAAGTGGGAGGGTAGACAGATAAGGAGTTTGAATACAAAAATCGAAAAAACCAACATTCGTGCGAAGAGTTGAAGGCTGATCGTCTTGAACACGAAAGTAGGGAAGTTTCCCTTGTCGTTTCTCTCTCCGTGCATTAAGGATGCATGTTCGCCAATCCAAGAAGAGGCCCTACTACACAAAACTGAGGAAGAGAAAAAGAGAATAATCGGCTCTATCGACTTTTACACGAAATTCTTCTTAACAGCTACTAAATTTCCTTTTCTTTTCAGTCTTCACCTCAACTCTTCCTTCCGCCTTTCTCCCACTTCAGTGCGTGCGACCGTTCTTAAGATGAATTCGAATCACGCAATATTCTCACCCGCTTTTTGTTCTTACATACAAAGCAACTCTCAGCAATTCTTTCTGAAAGAAATCATGAGGATTGACCGCAGGTCCACCAGGGGTCGTGAAAAGTTTAGAAAGGGAAAAAAATACTTTGTATTTCAGCGAATAATTATTATATTAATGATAATTATGGAATAAAAATGGTTTATTAGCCAATAATTCTTCGAATTTTTTCATTTTTCTATTTTGAAGGATAGAAGCAATCAAAGATTAGTTTGAAACAAAAGTAGAATTTAAGATGACTTTAAATAATAATTTAGATGTCTATAATATTTAATTGTTGACTCTAAAAAGATTAATTTTACCTTCATTTACTTTCAAGTACACACGGTTAAAAATTATATTTTATATCTGGAGAGAAAACGAGAGTAAACATATTTCAGGGCGAAATTCAAATGAAATGAAGGAAATTTATCCAGCAAGAGCTTTCCAGCAATTTTTTTACTTCATCCACCCGAGAACGTGTAATACATTAATCGCCCATAATGTACAGGAAGTTAACGCAATTTAACCAAATTTTAAATATTTCCCGGTAATTAAATACTTGGCTCTACAGTCTCGGTTCTAAATTTTTGATCTGTCTGGACCCCCGGAAACTCTCTCCGGATTTCATACAGTTTTAGCGAAATATTTAGTCGTCCTCAGGCTATGTTTCCACGTTACGCAGATGCAGTAATAAAGCGCAATAAAGCGGGAATTAATGTAACACGGATGCATGTAGCTATAAACTTGCGTAGCTGGAACGCAGCAAGAAGCGACTTTACGTGCTATATAGATGCTGCGTCGGATATGCAAATTATATAAGCAAAACTTAAGGTCTTCATTCTGCTTAAGTACAAAAGTATAATTTTATGAAAATATATCGCTGAAAATTTTAACACATACATGTCAATTTCATGAACTATTTATTTATTTATTTAGCATAAGTTCCTTGGGCTAAATAGCCCTCTAGGAATAGAAGATACATATACTATTGCTAAAAATACATTCGCGCTGGTCAAAGAATATTCTTGAAGTTATAATTATATGGTACATCAGCGATTTTAACAAATTATTAGATAATAATAATAATAAGTGCGACAGCGAATGTGCTAGGGTAATTGTGTGAGATTGAAAAGGATCAATATTGAATTAGGATAGCAGAGTTACAACAAAGTATTAGATATCTTGTCGCAAACCTATAAACCAGGGGATGTAATTAAATTGTATACATTAAAATATGAGTACAGGTGTTACATGTATTTGAGGTATTGCGACGCTGACTTAAATAAAAGAGTTACCAATGAGTGATTTTTTTCTCTTGATTTCAAATTTGGTTTGAAATTTCACAAAAATGCAGAAATAATTTTTATTCATACTGGTGTTGAAAATTCATTTTTTTAAGGTCAAAATTTCAGAAATGAGTAAGTAAAAATCGGGTAATATTGGGAAGCACTTATACAGCTTTCATTTATTGATTACACAAAATCTTTTATTGCGGAGAAATGTATTTACAAGTCTTGTGTCATCTAAATGATCCTGATGGTTAGCATGGTCGAAACCAATGAGGAAGAACGACGCGAAGAACATAAATCAAGGAACCCTAACTCGAACGTCATCCCCTATCGATGCGTGACCGTATTGGTCAAAACAATGACCATTGGCCACTCTCCCCGATGTATGGACACTCGAAATGATCTCCGGTCACATGTCATTAACTTTTCGTTTTAAAGCACCCTTCAGGCCTGCACTCGCTCGAAACTTCCAATTCACAGTTTCATAGAAAGCGTATACACATTATGCGACACTGCCCTGCATTGGTTGTCAGAGGTGCGGGTGGGCACATTGATGGGGTCTATATTTATTATTTCGGATCCAACTGCATTCAGCCCACGCCTGAAGGGAAACATATTTTCATTTAATTTACTGCAATCACTGAACATCAGGTACTTAAGGACCTCCTTTTATCCATTTTTGTTACATATACACATTACAAAATCAATCATCAAGCTAGTTTTCTCATCAAAACTTTTATGAGTTGACTCAGAATTCAGATTTTTATTAAATATTGGGAATTTGATCTACGGACGTACAAAAACTCTGATTTTTATTTAATTCAAACAATCGCAATTGCATCTCCTGAGGAGCACGTCCAAAAAATCAACCTGCGATGTTTGGTGGTCGATCCCCCCCTTTCCCAATCTTTTTAGTTTCCAAAAAAAGAAATTTAATTTTTTTCACATCGGTGAATATTAACTCTTGCTCCCAGGCCTAAACGAGAAAACTCAGTTGTTAAAAAAATGAGAAAAGCAGCTACTTGCTATCAACTTTTTATAAATTGAATTTCAGACATTGCTTAATGACTGTAGAAATTATAATTTCCACCCAGTAACTTTTAATTTTGGCTCCTCCAACCTCTTTGTATTCTGCCCAGAAAATGTCTCAAAAAATGCAAAATAGCAGTTTTATGATAAATTCATGCTAAAGACAACATTTTACAAACTTTTTTCTACGTAGATTGGCATTATTATTCAGCAAACCCCAACCTTATCAATTCGACTTCTTCAAGACTATTTTATTCAGAATTTGTACAATATCTTTTCATAATCGGACCGCTGCCCTCATCAGATCACCTTTTTAAATTTAGCAGAATTCTGCAAAATTTATTACAAAAAATATTTTTCAAGAAGATTGTCATATTTTGTCGGAATCAACTATAGATAATGTAGTAGAAGAAGCATATAAAAAACAATCATATGAAAATCTACTTTAAAACCACTTTCTGTTTTAAATTCTGCAAAATCTGAAAAGTTAGTCTTTTCTGAAATTAATGACAATCTCAATCAATGCTAGCAGAAATAATTTTGTTGAAGACATTTAGGAATTTTTTAAGCAACTCCCATTGTGTTAATTCGTTTTCTTCCTCACAAAATCATGAAAGGTTAGTATTTTCTAGAAATAATGACACACTTAATAAATGTTAAAAATAATATTTTTTGTCTGAAATATTTTTCAATTATTTAATCAATTCACTTTATTACCTTTCTTTTTACACAAAGTAACAGCTTAACTAATCCCAAATGAAAAAAGTAACTATTATTAGATTACTGAAAAATTGTTTAAGTACATTTTTCAACGAAAATACAATTTGTTAACAAGTAATAATTGTTTAAACAATACAGAGATACCGCTTCAAAATACTATGGCTCATTTTATGAGCATTTATGTTCCTCCTAGGCATCAAATGAATTCGCTTCCTCTTAGAGGGAGGTTTCTCTGTAACAAAAGAAAAAAATGGATACTTTTAATATTTTCCAAGCTAGCCTTTCAGTCTTACAGAAAATCTTATTTTAAAAAAATCGGGGAGCCAAACAAAATGTCAATCGATGTATTCTGTTACAAAAAACTACTTTTTAATTTATATTCCAAATTAAAATCAAAGTTTTCTTCATAGAAACAATGTTCCTTTTTTTTTACTTTTTGAGTCGCTATTGATTAATCAAGAACGGTCATCGAAATTTCGTCAATAGGTCATTCGACGTGTCTCGAATACGCGAAAAAATATGTAGATACGCAGTACTGTAGTATTCCTAATATAAAGAAAGTTTTTCTCATATAAACAGAATACGCCAATTTTTTTAAACTTCATAAATTGGTACTGGTTTGTCATAAAAGGTTCAAGAATAGGTCAATCGATGCGTCTCGAAGACGCAAACAAATACACTAGATATCCTATTGTTATATTTTGGATTAAAAAAAAGTTTTTCTCATATAAACAAGGTAATTTTTTTTTAATTCTCTGAAATAAAAGAAAACTACTTCGAATCTGCTGACCTTTCTCAAAATCCTATGAGACTTGAATATAAATCTGAGCTACAATTTGTCTGAATTTCATGATTTTAGCTCTTTTAATTTTCGAGCTATGTTGAACAGAAAAAATTTACGCACACACATACGCACGTGCGCGCGTGCGAACACAGACAAACACACACACAAACATACAAATTTGAAAAATAATTTTATTTTCGAACTTCTGTAATCGACTTATATCGAAATCTGTCAAAAAAGTAGATTAACAAATTTATATCATTACAAACCTCCCTCTAGAGGAAGCAAAACCGCTGTAAACTAATTCAGTGCGTTCATTATATGGTGTATCTTTAATTGTGATCATTTCATGAATAATGTGCTTCCTAAAGAGATTTTTTTTTGTATTTATTCTTGATGTGAGTATAAGTATATTTATAAAGAAATAAGATCACATCAAGAATAGGACTGATCTATTTTCTGTGATCATGATAAAAGTCTTCTGTGATGAGCTTCTTTATTGAATAAGAATGCAATACATCAAAATGATAATCTATTCAATAATCGTTTACTTATCAAATTTATATTGGTACTAAAATTTATATTTTTTCAGTGACAATCAGTGGCGGATTAAGACAATCTGCCGCCTTAGGCAGTTGCGAAATTGCCGCCCCCTCTCCCCTCCATAGTTTTTTCCAATGATTAAATATGTTTTCATCAGGAGCGGACAGTATTGACAAAAGGATAGGATTAATATGCCATTTCTTTGTTATCAAATAATATTGTTGATAACCAATTATGATTATGAATCATCTGGAATCAACGTTCGAAATTTTGCCGCCCCTTAAAAATTACCGCCCTAGGCAGCTGCCTACGTTGCGTTCGAAAATTCACATTTTTATTGCACAAAAAATAATGAAAAATCCAAAAATTTAATTTTACGGTCAAACTATGCAAGATACGACAAATGATGGTTACACAAAAATTGTGCACTCAAAAAAGATCTACAAATTTGTTATTGGTCACTTTTTGACAGCATCTGTAGTTTTTGTTTTATTCGTAAAAAATAACATTAACAGTGAAAAAATCGGCCCGATAAGCGGGCACATTCTCATCAAAACTTCGGTTATTTACTTTATTTTTCATCTCGGTTGTGTTTTTTCACAATATTTCACTGTTTTTATGTTCTCAATACTATTTCTAACGATTGAAACAATAAAATAAAATAATAATTCAAACAATTTATTCTGACTGAAAATCCGACTTTTATTTCAGAATGCGTTCTGATCTTCGTTTACTAAAATAATTGCTCTGAAAAAATTCGACTATTACATTTATATTTCAAAAACTATGCTCCACATAGACGAAATGAATATATATATATATATATATATATATATATATATTTATTAAAAAAAAAAGAGTTATTGGTTCCTCGTTTAGAGGTGGGCCGGGAATGGGCAGATAGAATCATATGAACTCCTATCTAATACAACGCTGCTGAAGGCTGGTGACCTTCTCAGAAGTTTTGGTGGGACTGACGTTACAACTACACTGTTAAAAATTTCCGCATAAAACTTCCACTAAATGTATTGGAAGTTTATTTCCGAAATGTAAGGTAACGCTACAATACATAATGTTGTAGTTTTCAAATGCAACGGATCATGCAGTGATATAAACGCTACAATACATGTATTGGAATTCTCGACGGTGACTTCACGATTTACGACGCTTACAATACATGTATTGCAATTTCGGCTTTCCAATACCGTGTTTGCAATTTTGCCTTACGCTTGTGTTGTAGAAGTGTTGGAGAATTCCAAACATTTTTAACAGTGTAGACTCTCAATCATACGACGAATCGCTACTTAACTTGGACATAATATCGGCTCGCAAAACAAATTTCGCGCATAAAGGTGATAGTTGGGTGTACAATCTAAACATGAATAATACAAACAATAAAGTAGCCTCGGAATTGACTGAAACTTTGATTGACGAAATGCATACAGACGGTAAACGTAAAGGTCGAGTTTCAGCCGATGAATGGTGACTGGGTGTCTGGAATACTAGGGGGGTGAATTACGAGAAACTATGCGCGTAAGGAAGCTAGGTATTTTATGTGTACCTGAGACAAAGAAAAAGGGATGCGAAAGTAGAAACATAGAGAACGGGGTGTTTAAAGGCGGTTTTGAAATATGGTCAGGAGTAGATAGGGAATCACATGGTAGTGAAGGGGTCGGTTTGATTATGAATGAAAAAGCAAGATATATGTTCCAAAAACGACTTAGATACTTTTTTTCTCCCCTTTTCAGATAGTTGGAAAAAAATCTTTCTGATTGTAGGATTTATTAGAAGATACGGAAATATACGCTGAAGTAAAGGAATTACCTTCTTCATTTTAAATCAAATACAACTTTAGTCATTTTTATCTAAAGAACATTGAACGTAACATATGGTCGTTGCGAAGCGCGACGACCAAATTGCGCGCAGCAAGCAAGCTCAAACTTTTGGGTTTCTATTATACGATGAACAGAAACGAGCGTGAAGCGCGAGGTTCACAATGATGATTAAACCAAATATCGAGCGCGAAGCGCGAGTGTCTTGATGAGAATGTGTTCCTTAAGGTCAATAGAACCTTAGGTAAATTAGTTCTTCTTTTTATGTAAAACTGACATAATTAAACGCACACGAAATGTGAAAACCTAGACGACAAATGTGTCCGAGCGCGTAGCGCGAGGTGAATACATTATCGAGCGCGAAGCGCGAGATCCAACAGGTGCGCGCTCTAGGCGCGCTCAAACTTGCGAGCTGGATTTTTTCGGTACGCGTAGACACTTTCTTAATAAATCAGCCTGAACTTTGCTTGTTAAAATGGATGTATTTTATGAACATCTATCTGTACAACTTTTTTTCTAAAATATAATCCAAATTTTAAAAAAATTACATCTGGAACCAGTTTTAATCAGAATATATAATCGAAAAATAAATGTTTTCTTATTTGATCTGGCTGTAAACCTAATCAGTAATAAGAATTACTTAGGGCTACAACCCCTCCAAATTTCATGACCCCAATAGCTTAACTGGGTTTCAAGTTATCATAAAAAGAGTATTGTCAACACAAAACACTATTTTGAATTTTTTATGGCATTTTCCATGTTGAATAGAAAGTGGCTGGGGGCGGGGACACAACGGGGATGTTTTCTTTTTTAAAAAAAGCTGATCAAATTTCTGAGAGAATTGTCGAAGCCGATTTTTAAATTAGGCTTTCCATTTTTTTATAAATAAACTAATATGAAGAAAAAAATTGCCATTTTTTCTATTTGACGTTCCCGGTGCTCGTCAATAACAGGGAAATTATTGAAATCGCCTAAGTTTTATAGAGTGACATTAGTTAAAGATGTTCCAATATTATATAATAAACAAAAATAATTTGTATATAAACAAATTATTTGTTGAAAGAATGTTTTCTACGATTTTCCATAATTTTACGTTTTTTCAAGTTATATTGCAAGAAATTTGGATAAAAACAATATAATAATAGTAATAAATGATAATAATAAGAGTCATTGATCTTATGATTTTTTTGAACGAATTTAATAAACAAATGCATTATTCGGGCATTTGTCAGCAGAAAAATTCGTTTTTTTCAATGCCAGTCCTATCAGTTGAGAACTTCATGACAATTTCAGCAACATTCATAATTATTTGATAAATTTTATGATTGTTTTAAACAAATTTAATAAACAAATGCATTATTCGGGCATTTGTCGGCAGAAAAATTCGTTTTTTCAATGCCAGTCCTTTCAGTTGAGAACTTCATGACAATTTCAGCAACAATCATAATTAGTTGATAAATTTTATGATTGTTTTAAACAAATTCAATAAACAAATGCATTAATCAGGCACTTGTCGACAGAAAAATTTGTTTTTTTTTTGTGTCAAATTTTTAAATTTAGAACTTCATGACGATTTCAGCAAAATTAATATTTTGTTAATCAATTTTATGCTTTTTTTAAAACAAATTCAATAAACAAATGCAATAAAATAATTCATTATTGGGGCATCTGTCTACGGAAAAATTCATTTTTTTCGATGTCAGTCCTTTTAATTGGAAACTTCATGATAATTTCAGCAACATTCATAAGTAGTTGATACATTTTTTATTGATTTTAAACAAATTCAATGAACAAATGCATTATGCGGACATCTGTCGACGGAAAAATGCTGAAAACCTCAAACGGAAAGGACTGAGATTGAAAAAAAAAATTTTTTCGTCGACAAATACCCAAATAATGCATATGTTTATTAAATTTGTTTAAAACATCATAGAATTTATGAACTAAGTATGAGCGTTAATGAAATTATTATTGAGTTCCCAATTAAAAAGACTGACATAAAAAAAACAAACAATTTTTCCATCGAAAGATGCCCGAATAATGCATTTGTTTATTAAATTTGTTTTCAAGAAAATATTAAATTTATCAACCAATTATGAATTTTTCTGAAATTATCATGAAGTTCTCAATTAAAAAGACTGACATAAAAAAAAAAGAATTTTTCCGTCGATAAATGCCTAATTAATGCATTTGTTTATTAAATTTGTTTTGAAAAATCATAAAATTTATCAACTAATTATGAATGCTGCTGAAATTGTCATGAAGTTCCCAACCGAAAGGACTGACATTGAAAAAAACGAATGTTTTTGCCGACAAATTCCCGAACAACGCATTTGTTTATTAAATTAAAAAAAATCATAATAATAATCAAAAAATTATGAATTTTGCTAAAATTACCATAAAGTTCTTAATTAAAAAAATTGACATCGAAAAATGCCTGATTAATGCATTTGTTTATTAAATTTGTTTATAATATTAACAATAATAATCTAAAGAAGAAATTTCTCCATCATTATACTGTTTTTATCCAAATTTCTTGCAATATAACTTGAAAAAACGTAAAATTATGGAAAATCGTAGAAGACATTCTTACAACAAATAATTTGTTTAAAAGAATGTTTTTTTTCATTATATAATATTGGAACATCTTTAGCTAATGTTACTCTATGAAACTTAGGTGATTTCAACCATTTTTCTGTTACTTACGAGCACCGGGAACGTCAAATAGAAAAAATGCCCATTTTTTTCGTCATATTTGTTTATTTATAAAAAAATTGAAAGCCTAATTTAAAAAACGGTTTCGACAATTCTCTCCGAAATTTTATCAGCTTTTTTTTAAAAGAAAAAACATCCAAATCGGACAACAGGTTCAGGCGGAATCGTATTTTGTACCAAAAAAGTCATTTTTTCCCACTGCGGGGGGGGGGGGGGGATGTAGTAAAAGTGAAATGTTATTGGGTGGAAATTATTCCTTGCACATTTCTCAACAAGTTACTGAAACTGAATTCATAAAAGGTTATTAACACTTGTAGTTGTTTTTCACATTTTTTTTAAACTAAGCTTTTCCCATTTAAAACCCCATGTTAATTTCAAAATCTTGGTCGCCTCGGTGAAAATTAACAAATCAGGCTTAAAGACGGGAATTTTTTCCCGGGCACCAAAAAGATTGAGGGGGATCGTTCACCAAAAATAAAAATAAATTTTCATCAGGTATAAATTGGAATCATCTTAGGACCACACATATATAAAAAATTGGTTTCCTAATCTTTTTGTTTTCTCTGACCAGAACTGATTAAAATATCTCTGATGTCACAATATTACATCATATTACACCAAAAACCTGCCCTCGTTCCCATCCCATTTTTTGCTGGGCCTCTGAGACGAGTGATAATCAGGACGTTAATGGTCATTGCGTAAGAGTCGATGAGAACCTCTGTTTATAAGACAAAAGAAGGAGCTCCTAATATTCGGGCTCATAGATGGACAGACTGTTCGTCGGACTGTCAGAGACCGTGTGTCTCGATATAGACGGAGGCGCCATCTTAGTCTGCATTCCATTGTTTTAGATGATTCATACGCGGAGCCGGGCGCTGCGCGACTCCTAATTTATTAGTTTGAATATCGAGCGAGCCCTGGGCCGAATTCTGGCCGAAAAGGACCGAGAGAGTAGGCTAGCTGGGTGGCCGAGGACCGTCTCTTGTTTATACTCCTGTCCAGCTTCTCCACCTCGACCACCACTAACATAAGCAGCCCCATTGCTTCTTATTCGATATTCGCATATGCGCTGCGAATCGCGAGCCAGATCGCGACGCCAAAGATCTACGACCTCGTCTCCTACGGGCCAAATCTCTCTTTCTTCTTAACATCACTGTCTCGCCTCTCGACCCTCTCCTTCTCTTGTCTAGGAGAAGCCAATTCTTAATCTTAATGCTTGAAAAAAAATTCGTTTTAATTATCATAATTTTAATTAGCTCTGTTGGAATAAGGGGCCGTTCAAAAACTACATCACGATATTTTGAAAACTTTTTCCACCTCACCCCTCCACTGTCACAGATCATCACACAAGGCTTGAACCCCCAGGATGACGTCGCAAATACGAACACCCTCCCCCACCCTTTTGAGTCAACATTTTTTCTTCGATTTCATTTCATAAACGGCTGAAATGAAACACAAAGCATACACATAATATGTTAACAGATTGCACAGCTTAAACAAAAGATGAATTCTCAACGAAAAATTTAATAATTGCTATTTCGACCATAAACGATTTTAATTTTAAATGAAAACAATTGAATCCTCCACCAGAACAGATTAATTTTGAACCATACGGTTGCACTTTTAACAAAAATGATTAAATTTCTACCAGAAGAAATGCATCTTCAACCAAGAAAGATTTTTCATTCAAGAGAAAGAAAAAATTATAAACAATTGAATTTTCAAGCCAAAAAGGCGAATTTTCTATAAAACAGTTGAATTTTCTACCCAAAATTATAAGTTTTCAACCCAATAGTTCATTTTCAATCAAATAGTGGAATATTCTACCAAAATAACAAAATATTCAACCCAAAAATTCAAGTGTTCAATAAAACAGTTGAATTTTTAAGCCAAAAATAAAATATGAATTTTCAGCAAAAAAGTTTATTTCCAACCAAAGAGTTGAATTTTAAACTAAAAACTATCAATTTTCAACTGAAAATAGAATAGTTGAATTTGCAGTTCAAAAAATTGATTTTTAACAACAACAAAAACCAAACTTTCTAACAAAATAGTTCAATTTTCAACTAAAGAGATGGCTCTTCAACTAATAAAATTAATTTTTAAGAAAGTTGTTCAACTTTCAACCAAGTAGTTGAATTTTCAATACAAAAAGAAGAATTCTCAATGAAAAATTCAATATAGTTGAATTTTCAACTAAAAATTATCAATTTTCATCCTGAAATGGAATTGTTAAATTTTCGTAAAATAGTAAAATCTTAAACTAGTAAAATGAATTGTTAACAAAGTCGTTTAACTTTAAACCAAGTATGTAATTGAATTATCAATTTAAAAAATTCATTCTCAATGAAAAATGTAATAGTTGAATTTCCAACTAAAAGCGATCAATTTTCAGTCAAAAATGGATTAGTTGAATTTTCAGTTAAAACAATCGATTTTTGACTAAAAAAACGGGGTTTCAACAAAATAGTTCAATTTTTTATTAAATGGTAGAATTGTAAACCAAAAGTGATGGATTCTGAATCAAGAATATAATATTACACTTTTCAATCAAAAAGAATTAACTTCCAGCGAAAAAAAGTTCGATTTTGCTATTTGGTTCTAATAGGTCAGTTTGCATTTGAGCAAAATAACGAGAAAATGGGGAAGTTTCTTGAAAACAGGGAAAAAAGAGGAATTATTTCAAAAAGTGGAAAAGTGAGAATAGGGGAAAGAGTGTGAAATCTATATATGTGGGCGTCCGCATGAAAAGAGCCCTTATGGTCGGTTCTCGTTTAGGAGATATTCGCGTTTTTGTAAGTTGAGGTTAAAATTATTATTTTTGGGTTTGAGTGGAAGATGATCCTGGGACCTATAGTGAATCAATTGGAACTATGCTCTTATCCAGACATCAAACGGAAGTAGGTATATTTCATGCTCAAAGAAAAAATATAACATGTGTTATATGTGTTTATGTTAAATGCCAAATGTCATTTGAAAATATATTTAAAATATTCGCGCCACACCTCAAACTTTATTGTCTGTTACAGCAGACAATAGACTATAAGTTAAAACCTGAATTTCATAATGGTCATAATATTATTTTTGTCCGTTATTTATCGTGAGATAACATTCCTCAAGGGGTCATCCATAAATGACGTAAGGCTTTTCGGAGGAGGGGGTATCAGCGAAATATTACACGCATGTTCAAGTTACCTATATTTACCCTTTGTAAGGCGTTTTCTTTACAGGGTGTCACAAAAGTTCCCGGACTTTTTTTATCTTGAGGATGACCTTCAAGGTTTTTTCAAGGTCAACTTTTTAAAATGGATTTCCCCTTTTTTACATCGGCAATCGATAGAGCGGAACATTTTACGTTCAAATATGTACCCAGGTCATACATAGGTACATTATAACCTTGAAGGTCACTCTAAGGTCATTTAAACTTAAACAAGGTTTGCATACCTCTTGGAATAGAAGCTTTTCAAATTGTTTTCGTAACGAGCAAAGATACTAACTTTAACAAGGCGTATTGAGTAGTGACCTTAAGAATGACCTTGGCGATGACCTCCAAGTTCATTTCAAGGTCAATTTGGTTTCCATTGGAAACCCGCTTTCAAGGTTACAATGTACCTATGTATGACCTGGGTACATATGTATTTGGATGCAAAATTTCCCGCTCTATCGATTGCCGATGTAAAAAAGAGGGGTTTCCATTTTTTCAAACTTGATCTAGAAAAAACTTTGAAGGTCATCGTCAAGATCAAAATAAAGGTCACCATTGAATTCCTCGTTGACAGTTACTTCAAGAATGACCTTCACCTTCCTGACAAATATTTTACCTGAGGAAATATTCATGCGTCCCGGGAATGTTGTAACACCCGGTATATAGAAACGTCTTACAAAGGCTAGAGGGGGGATCATAAAATTTATCAAATATCCCTTACGTCAAACATCAATAGTATTAAAAGAGGAAAAACTTTTTTTGACTTTAGCCAGTAAAATTTGAAACTAAAATTACGTAAAGAGATGAAGGGTCGACACACCATCTTCTGTTCCATTCCTCTTTTTTTAATTGTTATTTCTTTTAAATTTGAATTTAGACATTTGGGAGTGTGTTGTCGAAGTTTGATCGTTGGATTTTTGGTTTTCTTAATTTCAAAGAATTTCACAGATAAAAGTATGTATACAACAAAATTTTGTTTTATTAGACTAACAATATTTGTTATGTTTCAATAAAACGTTTTGCTGTATACGATTACACAAATTTGGTGGAATATTAAAAAAGATTTTGTTGGATAAAGAGCAACAAAATTATTATTAAAATATTCCATTTTTAACACATTCAATTTGAAATTTTTTAATTAAAAAAAGAACAATTTTTTAATATTCAGCAATATCTGTCTCTCAATTGAAAATTAGCAATTATAAATCATGTATATTCAAAACTAAACAATTTGGAAACGGCCACTCTGTTATTCAACTTAAAACAGTCAAAGCTTACCATTTAAAAAGCTTTTATTCTGACATGTTGCCATTAAAATTGAGCATAAAAAACTTAAAAATGAAATCAATACAAATTTCAAGAAATTGGAAAAAAATGGAAACAAATAAGCTTTCACAGGATTTATTTAATATAATATAATACATGAAACTGGCCTCGGAGTTAGTTGTCAAGCGCCGTTGCGATGTTTTTTCAACACCCGTTTCTTTACACCTCAATTGTAAATATATTCTTCTTTTATTTAGTAACCTGACAAGTAATATTCATTAGAGTATGATTTAAGTAATATTTTTCTGAAATCCTACAATATTAATCGAATTTAAATGTTTTTTGAGTTTCTCTACGGGGGACTTGGCTTTAAACTTCAGCCCTGAGAATGTTGGCGCCTCTAGCGCTCTTATTTTACCTTACTGTTATGTTAGTTACTCTCATAATAAAAGTGAAAATCTCTGACAAAATTCTGCAATGTATACTTCCTTCGAAGTGAATAGTTAATATCACATATATTACAATACTTTCCGCTATTTTATAATATTCTGGTATGAACATAATACAATCCTCATATCAATTATTACATATCAACATTTTCACTTTTGGGATTGAGATTTTACACAAATCTTTTGTATATTTTATAGCTTTGTCTTGTATTAAATCCTAAAATAACTGTAAAATTTATCTAAATGCAGTAATGTCCTTCATTTACCGAACTAATTGGGTAAATTTTAATGAATAAATTTTCTCCGTGTACTGTTTCTGAACAGTATCAGTTAATATTTCAATAATAATTGAGTATCATTGATTGAGAACAATTGAAAACTACTTAAAATTATAGATGAGAAATGATAATGCATGCTATTATCTTCTTATATTTGCCAATTAAATTGAAGAAAACCAACAAGGTGAAGAGCAGAGTATGTATAAAGATCTTCATCTTCTGTAAGAGAACGATACATGATTAATGGAGATTTGAAGAATTTTTAGTACAGTGTAACTGATGAATATTCTATCTTTCCAGTAGAATATACTGGTCGTTATCTTATTCGACATATACTAAATTAATTCATATTTTTCATTTTTCACTTATAGGCACACATCTAGTTGTATTCGGTACATCTAGATGGATGTAGTTTTCAGAGTTTTCCGTATATGGAAAGAACCTCATAAATTTTCGGAATTGACTTCCATGTTAATGGATAAGTCCACGCAAATTCATTATATTTTTTCGAATTATTATTGGCCCCACGTGTTATTATTCACGATTACTATTGGGCATAAATTTGAGTTTTATGGGTTGCTATTGGTTATAATATTCATTTTATCGAATTACCAGTTGCCCTCGCATTATTTTAATTAATCATTAAATACTGCGCATATTTCATTATCTATTAAGGAAGTCTTCTTAGCACAATAAAGTTGATTATTTAATTCAATATTGAAAAGCACGTACCGTTTTTTTAACTTTCTTCTGAGAGCACTCGCTTCTCTTTTGAATAGAAACTGCACGAAATGTGTCACAATTTTTATAATGCAAATATAGTAAAAAAATTACTGACACTTTTTAATAAAACCTGAAGAGATTTAGAAAAATTCTTTGCCTTGCACAGATTATTAGAGTTATATAGTTTTATTGTATATTAAGTTTTATCGGAAGGATGCACAGAACGTCGAAACAGCAATTTTGAAAATGATCAAACTCTAGACTTTGGTAGAGATTGGAAAGTTTTTAAGTACATGTTCATAAACTTTTCATATTTTTGATACCACGTATAGCGAAGTATTTTATTAAACTTATTACAAATATGGCCATGAAAAAAACCGCCAATATCTTTGTCAAAAAACGTACTTTTTTAAAAAGTTCTAAGAGCAAGTGGTATTCTATGTCTCTATGATAACACGAAATACCGACCGCTTAATATATTTTCGTTCACTCTTTCATTTTTAAACTGAATACAATACTGCGTTAAAGTTTTGGAAAATAAAAAATAATATAACACCACACCGCTGTATATATCCCATTGCAGTGTGTATTTTTAGAAGAAAAACTGTTTTCTGTGAAAGGGGCGATACTGGAAAAAGGCAGCAAATGAGGAGGAATTGACACACCACTATCGATTGTTATTTTTTTTTTTAGGAAGGCGGGAACTTCGGGTAACCCTCCAGATGTTCTGAACAAGGCTTTTAATTTGTCATCGTTTCAAATGGTATAGGTGTACAAAATTCATAGATTAAAACACTATATGTACAAAAATTGTACAATTTTATCGTGCACACTGTACGGGAACATTGGAAGATACTAAATTAAACTCTTTTATGAATCACATCTATTTATTTCTTCGATTCACTAGTACATTTTTCTTATTTCAAAAGATTCTTTTTTAGTCGAAATCGAATAAAAGTAATCAAAATAATTTAAAACAACATATTGCTAACAGTAAAATCATACACTCAAAGAAAACTTACATTCAAATTTAGAAAACTCGTTTTTACTCAATTCAAAAAGAAAATTTGTTTATATTACTAAAAATTTCATTATGTCAGAAAACACTTTAATCAATACCAACAAATCTTGTCATTCATGGCTAACGAAATAGAATGGCCATAATCACAATATATAGTCAAATTTTTAATTTGTTGATGATGGGATTCTTTTATTTAAAAAGGGTCTAAAATGTTCTGTATGGTCCAACACACTTTGTGTAGTCCGGATTTCAAATTGTATGCAGCTAAATTTCACGTTAAGTCAAGTTAGTAAGATTCATAGGAAATTTTACGTCTACTACAACTCTATCTCTTACAAAATATATTTCATGAATACCCATTTAAAAACAAGTTCATAAATTCTTATGTTCTTGAATATAATGAAATATGTGATTCGTTCGCATATACAGAGAAAACAAAAAAATGATAGGTGAAAAATAATAGGCCTGACAGTTTTACCCTGTCATTTTCCTATTATGTTTGCGAAAAAATGACACGCTTTCTGTCATTATCTTCCTGTCATATTTTTTTGGTATTTCTGAATCAGAACCAATCCGAAAAATGTTTGAATGATTTCTGAATCCGAGCTAATCCGAAAACAGTTTTACATATTCATTAATCCCCAGACTCACATTAAGTTTAATCCGAACTCACATTTCTATTCTATTCAATCCATGCATGGATTGAGAAGGTTTGGAATTCCAGATTCCGAGGTGTAGCACTTTTTGTTGGAGGGAAGATTTCGAAAAAAGGATAAGAGTGATTAGAGGTATACTCCCACCCCCTTGCCAGTAGCTCCCGTTTACATTTAACGCTGTTCTCGACGCTCCGGGTGGGTTGAAGTGGGGCACAATAGATTTTTTAAAGAAATTAAAAAGTCTCACATTTCTTTTTAATCTTCAAGGCCAAAATTATATACATATCTCCCTATATTTTGAAAAGGTCTTTGCCGCTGCCGCCACCTTGCAATAAAATCTAAGGAGGCTCGAGCAGGCCTCCAGAGCCTCCCACGAGGTGGCCCAGAGCCGGCCGAGAGGGCTCCCACAGCATCCCACGAGGGCCTCAGTTTCCTCCTATGAATGCCACAGAACCTCCTACAAGGGGCTCCAAAACCGCCCATGAGGGCCTTTCCAGAGCCTTCCACCAACTTCAAAGACCCTCTTATGAGAGCCTCCAGAGCCTTCCGCGAGGGCATACAGAAACACTCATGACGGCCTCCAGAGCCTCCACGAAAGCCTTGAGAATCTCCACGAGAGCCTCCAGAGTCTCCCACGAGAACCTCCCGTCACATTTGCCCTCTTCCTTTTCATTAACTCTTCCATTTCTCCCTATTGATCCCTGCATATTGCCCTCTCCATTTCCAGCAATCCCAGAGATTTAGACCAAAACTGGGATTTTGAGGTACACTACAGTATAAGAAGTTCTCACCACCGTGGTTTCAGAAATCGACAGCCTTCCTTAAGCTATCCTAATTAATGTGTCTTATATTATTCTCGTTCAATAATTTAAGATAACTTACTATATCTTCTTAGAATATAAGATTAAATTGGAGTAAAAACGCATTATACATTCAAAAGAATCCTTTCACAGTTTTAGACTGAATTATAATAAAAAGTACATTAATTAGGATACTTTACTAAACCTTCAAAAAAACTTAATTTTCCTTACGGTTGAAAGGGATGTTCTTCATTCTTAAGGATGCTATTTTTTACATTTATTCAAAAGAATTCTTTTGTAGAAAATGAATAAAAAGATTTTGCCACCGCTTTTTCAGAAATTCTAAACTCTGCCCGGACCAAGCCCTGGCCAAGGCTTAACTCAGCCCTGACACAGCCTTAGCCCAGCAAGTGCTAGATGGGTAAGGTCTCTAGAGTCTCCTGGGAGATCCTCCAGAGCCTTCAACGAGGGCTTCTAGAGTCTCTCGCGAGGGTCTCCAGAGCCACGCATTGGGTATTTCAGAGACTCCTGAGCGGTACTCTAGAGCCTCTCACGAGGGACTTCAAAAGATCTCGCGAGGGCCTAGAGAGCTTCCTATGAGGTCCGTCAGTGTCTCTAACGAGGTCCTCCAGAACCTACTACGAGGGCCATGATCAATGTACGAGGGCCTACAGAGTCTCCTATGAGGTGCCTTAGTGCCTCCTACGAAGTCCTCCAGAACTTACTATGAGGGCCTACAGAGCCTCCTATGAGGTCCTTTAGTGCCTTCCACGAGGGCCTTTAGAGCCTCACCTGTTGGACACCACTGGAGTGATAGAAATTATTATTGATTCTTTCACACATTCTCCCTTTCTCCAGAAAAATCAAGAAACTTTTAAAGGGTTCTTCTTTTCTAATTTTTTGGACAAATAATAGGAAGAAGAGGCCTTTACTTTTATCGTATACACGAATACGTGAATATCGTTCTATTTTTAAGTTTTGTAGGTCCAATACAATTTGTTTTGTCCGTACTGGTGATGCATACGTAACTTAATATTGCACATCTGAAAATAATATGAGATTTCACAGCTAATCATATTAGCAGGTGCAGTTGACCATTTTACAAATATTATTTATTTTTCAGGTTTATAAGATATTTATATAAAAATAATACATTGTATTAAAATTTCAAAGAATTATATATACAAAAACTGAGTATTTTATCAAAATTTTATACCACAAGGAATTATACAAAAGATAAGTATTTTCATAAAATTTGTTGTTTTGTTTACAATTAAAAATAAATAATCAATAAAAAATGAATATCAGAAACATTTTAATTTCGATACAAAATGTGCTAATTTTTTTTATTCGGATTATTATTATTTGAAAGAAAAATAAGAAAAAGTTATGGTAAACCATGGGAAGTAGAAAAGAATATAACCAAAAAGTAGGAATTGGCACGCGTGCAGTCTTGTAAAAAAAGAATTAATAGATAAGGAATTAATATAAACCATTCATGTCTAAACAAGGTATCTAAAATTAATAGGTTTCTCTATCTCAGGCATGTTGATAGTGTCAGAACTCTAAACTCGTGTTCTCTTGAACGTGGCTTTATGAAGTTGTAAGGTATTGTCGAGTAACGGATGATATTGTACATACATAATATATATCCATCTCACTGCCACTCGTAGGGACAACTCGACCCACTATAGAAACTTCACAGAGGAATCGAGGCGTCTAGAAAGTTTTCAGATCTACCTACTTGTCATTCGAATCGACGTACTAAAACTTTTAAGTGGAACCTGTCGAAGTTGCAAACGGTGGCAATATCGTCGCGACGACGCCTTCAAAGAATTCGCGTCTTTTCGGCTATTACCTTCAAAATAAAGTTGCAAGTACTTCAGCTCAATAGAGGATTCATGAGTGCAGTCGAGAAAGAAAATTGTTTTTATGAACTAGTTTTAAATTTCTCCTATCTTACAGAATAATGTTTTACTTACTGTCTCTTTAAATCTAAAGTAGACAGTACTTAATGCTAAAGTAGCTTGAAGTTGGACGATAATCATCACTTAAATTAAACTAGTTTTCAGTTGAACTTACCAAATTTGACAGTATTTTACTGAAAATTAATGAAGTTTTCTTGATAATTATGAATTGAAATATTCGAATACTATACGATTATTCATAGAATTTAATTTTCTTAGGCCATGTATTAAGTTTATATCAGTTAAATTTACCAAAAAAATTTAATATTTATAACAGTACAGATTTAGGCATTATAAATCTTTATTTTTGATGTAATATACACCTACAATCTTCTATTTAGAAAATTTTACAAGGATAGCTACGTTGCTTGTATAGTAGCGTGTTTGGGTTGTTTCCAACATGGTACTTAGAAAACTAATTAGGACCTGTAGGATTCTCCAATAAATCAAATAATCCACTATGAATTTTTTTAAACATCCACTTGTATTTTTTTCTAGATATAATTATTGAAAAATACGAAATGGATATTACATAATTTTGGTAAAAATTTGTATTCTCCCAAATAATCAGATACTTTTAAATTAATTTACATGACTCGCCATTTTCAATTCCCGCTTTACCGAATTCACATGTTTGGAACCCGTTTGGAACGCTTTTTATAAAGTAAGTGTACACTATCGGGGGAAATTATTTACACACCTATTTTTTGACCTGTTGCTGAAGTTCCTTAAGTATTAGAATATTACGATACAACTGTTTTCCTCATAGTAGCACAAAAGGTAAGAACATTTTGCGACTAGTAAGCTGAATTTTAGGGCAAAGTACCAATTTCCGAAAGAGATATTGCAAAATAACGTCAAATTTCGATGTTTTTGCAAAACTGTCATAACTCTGGAAATAACTAACATTTTTGAAAGATCGTGGGTTCACTTTAAACGTAATTCTGCATAAACAATAGAGTAATTCTCCATAGATTTTACCCTAGGGTCAATCTTGATGCGAAAACATCGCAAAATTTCCAGTAATTATTTTACTTGCCTCATGATTTAAGAAACTTCAAAACAATAATATTATTATGAACATTACTAAAATAATTAAAATATGATAATTAGTTTTACAAATGTTGTAAGTATTTATACGTTTTTGAAATTTTGCGACTTTTTTGCACCACGTTGGTCCCTAGGGCAGAATCTAGGTAAAAATTCTAAGAATGTCTTAAGAATTTAGAAACATACTATACATTAACAAATATTTCTTTCTAAAAAAATGACTTTTTGCTTTGATTTTGTGCTTTTTAGACGATACATTTTCTTACCTTTTGTGCTACTATGAGAATTTTCTTTTTTTGCAACACCCACTTTGAAAGTGAGGACTTCCATGCCTCTAAATAATGTGCAATGTGCTTAAATGCAGCAGACTGTGCGAGAATAATATTGACGCATGCACACTTGAAAACACAGCTATTTGGTGAATCGACGAAATGGACGCGCATGCGCACTTTAATGGTGAGTAACTTTGCACACCAGCAAAATAAAGATGTTCTTAAAAATTCTTAGAAAAAAAATATTCATACACAAATTTGGCTGAAAATCACCATAAAAGATCAGAAATTTATTGAAAAAGTGTCAAACGTACTAAATAATTTTCGCGGATGGCTATTGCAATAAATAGCACGTGATAAACGTTTGCAGATGCAATTGAAACTCGTGTGATTGCAACATTTGCTATACAGGCACAGAAAGTGGCCAATTTCAGGGCGGCAGACGAACCGTGAAAAAAGTAGGGGAAGCGTGAAAAAAGACTGAAGATTCATGGAGGTGGAAGGCTTCCTAACTTTTAATTCACTGCTCCGAAATAGGGACCTAATGTACCTTTACGATACTGCTGCCGCCACCGAAAATTGCGGCGACCCTGGCAAAAGTAAGGTGAGCAAAGCTCGAAATCCATTGGAAACAATACAAAATAAATTGAAATTATAAATGCTGTCATAATTCATAAGCACTTTGAAAACATTGTATGCGATTTAGAACAAATTTAGGTATGGTAAAAAGAAACAGGCAGTACTGAGCAATGACAGTTGATGTCCACTGACGTCTTGCAGTCTTGGTCTAGTGTTGAATCTTTCTTCTTTTCCAGTTAGTTAGTGTTTTCCATCAAACTTTTTCTCGATGAGGATGTAATAAATAATATTTTGAGTGGCAGGTGCGAAACGCTGATTTCGTGCGTTTATGGAGTTCGCACTCATGAAATCAGCCTTGTTTCGCACTTGCTACACAAATAATTATTATGTTAGTACAATTGGGGCCTTGCCACCCTGCGCGCTATGCGCGCCTATGCGCCATTAGGATTTTGTTTATAAAGTTAGTCTCTGGAGGTCCTCACAAGAGGCTTTGGAATCCTTGGTAGAATGTTCTGGAGACATATGTAGGAGGCTCTGAAGTTCCTCGCAGGAGGCTCTGAAGACCCTCGTGGAAGGCTCTGGAGGCCCTTGTGGGAGGCTTTGGAATCCTTCGTAGAATGTTCTGGAGACCTATGTAGGAGGCTCTGAAGTTCCTCGCAGGAGGCTCTGAAGACCCTCGTAGAAGGCTCTGGAGGCCCTTGTGGGAGGCTCTAGAGGCCTTCGTAGGATGCTCTACAGGCCCTTGTGGTAGGCTCTGGAGGCCCTCGCGGGAGGCTCTTGAGACCCTCGTGGAAGCCTCTGGTGGCCCTCATGGAATGCTCTAGAGGCCCTGGTGGGAGACTTTAGATGCCCTCGTGGGACAAGTATGTACCTTAATCGCGGGTATAGCGCTTTGTAACCCCCCTCACCTCTCACCCTACAGGCGTTACGTGTTTTTCAAACGATTCCTAATATCCTACAGAACATCAGGTCTAATTTAATTTTAATTTTACGCTATCAAATGATAAGTCGGATAATTGCAAAATATAATAAATGGTAATTCTTGCAAATGAATGGATTAGGTTATGTGATTATTCGGATAAATAAAAATGATAAAATTGGTTATTTGATTCTCTGCCAAACAAACCTTGTGTCAAGTGGTATTTGGGTAATATTAAATATTCATGCATCACACAATGTTGCTCTGTGCATTAGGTATAGTATGATTCTGAAATTTCTCTCGTACAAGAAATATATTATTTGGAATCACAGTGCACGTACAAAGTACATGCGTCAGAAAGCCGCACAACTGAGCAGAGATTCCCACACTTTGAGTGGTGTTTTGGATTTTGTCTCATAAGTCAAGGAGCGAGTCGAGTGCAGAATCGCGCGTTCATCCTGACTTGATCGCAACAGGACGATACTCGCATTTATGGCCTCCGTGCAGTAAGTACTATACCCTCAGTTCCCATTCAGTTTCAGTTATTCTTCTGCCACTTCGCGGCCAGATCTAGTTTTCATTCATCTCCAGTCGCTGATGGCCCTAGTGACCTCGACGTGCTGGGACCCCGAGATGAATATTACGTTACCAGAGCGGTAATGCGTCCAACCACTATGTACATTCGCTTCGCTAAAACTGGCTAAAACAGTTTTCATTCCTTTTTCAATGGGTTTCAAGAGTTTTTAAAGTACAAGCGTTCCCAGAAGATGCATATCTCGCCTCTACTACGTGCCAGGAGGCTAAATCGTTTGACCTCAGTCGGTCTCGCTCATGCACTCTTCGGAGTTTCACATCATCTCTTTTGCTTCTTCTCAATGTGTCACCATCGGGTCTACTCATCTTGCAACATGTCCACCGCAATAATAATGGCTGCACAATGCCTTTCCTAGATAACTATAATAGGCGAACTCCGTATCGTAAATTGCTTACTTTAAGGGACACTTTACGAGTTTCGCGCACAGGTGGAGAGAAATATTGTAAATTGTGCTGTACACTTTATATAGCGAAATGGAGATCTGATAGTGGTGAGACTAACTGAAGAATCTGGCATGGTGCACCAGAATTAAAAATTCAAAGAATCAAGAGACTTCGAAAGACTTCAAAAGAATTTTAAAGCTAAGAGGTTAAACAAAATTTTAAACATTTTTGTTATTTCTTTGAGAAAATTGATGTTCGTTGTTGGCTTTAAAGCAAGATAAATTGAAAAAATTAAAATTTGTTAAACTTCTCGGTATACAACGGTAGCCCTCATCAGTGAATTTGATTATATCTGTAAAAATTACATGATTTCTTATAGGGGTGCAATGTACAATTGTGAAAGCTATTCTTTGGTTAATACCGCAGTTGCAAAATTATATAAAATTATTTTATAAATATTAAAATTATATCCAAATTTCTGTGAGAGTAAATTTTTCTCTAAAATCACACTGTGGTATAAACACAAAATTATTAAAAACAGTGTAGTTAAATAATTATTCATATATGCTTTGACAATTTATGTGACGTATATTTGATACAAACTTTTACACTGTGGTGAAAAACGGAAAATAAAATAACAAAAAATATTGTGGTTAGAGAAATCTTTTAAAACATTTGATAGCGACGTACATTTCACGAAAAAATTTGAAAACAATTTTTTTACTAATTTTTAGTTTATGAGTTGTTTTTCGAAAATTTTTATTTTGTAATTAAAACATATTGTGTTTTCTGTTCCCATTAGGAATTTTTGCAAAATCACCCTAGTAAAAATATGAAATTATCAAAAAGCGTTTAGTTAAAGAATTCTTTAAATATTCTCTAAACATTGTTTACATACATTGATTAGCAGTTCGAACTCGAAAGTTCATTGCCTCACTACCCGATTCGGGTAGTGTTTCTTAGGTGGATATTTACTACCAATGTGAGCCCACCACACCCACGACGGGCCAACAGCACGCAGTATTCCTGAACGGTCACCCATCCAAGTACTAACCGCGCCCAACAATGCTTAACTTCAGTGATCTTACGAGAACTGGTGTTTTCAGCGTGGTATCGCTTTAGTGATGTAAATTTGATAAAAATATTCACATTGTAGTAGAAACACAACAGTACTTTTAAAAACATTGTAGTTAAGGAAAATGTTTAAAGAAGAATTTATAACCTTTTCAGCTACGTATATTTGATAAAAACATTTTTCTTTAATTTTTTGTATAACAAATTTACACCAGGACGGTGTCATTTCCACCTTAGCATACCGTGACCGCATTTTATGTCCCACCCACGCAGGAACGACGTATATCTACAGACATAATGCGGCCCTAAGAGTACTTTGTCGCTCTTACGGCGTTGGCCACGACCCTGCCCTGCCGAACTCTCCAAGGGAGATAGAGTCAATTGCCCAAAACGAGAAGTGCCAAATTTTCTGGAACTACGATTTTCGGACAGCAGTCTCTGTTGCACACTCGAGGCCTGACGTCGTTCTCCAAGGCTTCGAAAAACAAACTATATTCGTGATCGAATTCTCGTGTCCGTCCGAATACAACATCACATTCAAGGAGAAAGAAAAGGAGGAGAGGTATCAAGACCTTAAAAGGGAGCTGCAACGACCATACCCAAAATATTCGGTACAAGTAATTGTCATTGTGATAGGTGTTCTCGGAGGTGCGAAACTATCACTGGTTCGTAAACTTAAAGCCATATCCGCGTGTCAAAAATATGCCAAGGCACTTGCGAGATGGATGCAGAAAGCTGTCATCCTTGGGTCGCTTCGTGTCCTCAAGACACACAAGGGTTCCGCCAGCCTTTTTACCTTTCATTTCAATTTTTGATCATTCTGAACCGATTTTTTTCTTCGAGATATGGCAAAATAACCATTTCAGTTTCACACTGAAAAATGGGCCAAGAAGGCGAAGAAACCTAATAAAATTGTGTTTTCAATTGATAAAGGGTTTGGTGTCTAAGATTCTTGAGCAAGTAGCGAAACCCTCGCCCCAATACAAATTTTACCCAACCTTCATAGAAATATTAATTTCTGAAAGAAGAAATGTGTACCGTTATTATACAAATCTTGAGCCTAAAAATATTTCGATTGGAAACCTTTACCTAATGTAACGGCAATAAAAATTAACATTTTGAAATTGTACTTCTAATATGATCCATTAGGATGGTGTAAAAATTCTAATTTCGATTTTAGCTAATCGACCCCCCCTCCCCAATTTGTTTGTTTTCCGGAAAAAGAAATTTCCTATTTTTTTCAAATCGATTAACATAAATCCGTGCCACGGGATTTTGAAATTAACATTGCTGGGTTTTAAATGGGAAAAGCTCGGTTTTAGAAAAAATGGAAAGCGGAAGCAGTTACTTTGAACCTCCCTCCCAAACCCCTTATATTGTGGCCGAAAATGCCCAAAAAATAAAAAATAGCAGTTTCATGTAAAATTCATGCTAAACATTGTATTTTTTTGAATTTTTTCAACATGAATTATTTATTTTTGATAAATTACAAGTTTTCAAGTATTTTGGAACTAAATTTCAATTGCTTAAACAACTATTCTTTGTTTAAACATTTCTATTGCCTGTAAATCGTGAAAAGTTATTATTTTTCGGGTTAAATGGTACAGTTGATGAATTTCAAGAATAATATTTATTTTTCAATAAATTTGGTAATTATTTAAACAATTTTCGTTTGTTTTATCAATTAAAACTATCCCTTGTAAATATTAAAAATTTATTTTTTTCTGGAATCAATGAATGTTAAAAGTAATTTTTTTTTTTAGGATATTTGGTAGGTATGAAATGTTAAGAAATACATTTTTCGTGAAAGACAGTTTGCAATCACGTAAAGACTTAATATCGCTTGCTCCTTTTTCACATGAAAGATTAAGAAAATTCTAGTTTAAGAAATAATTTTGGTTAACAAAATTAAGATATACATTCTGAAAGAAGAAAATACTGAATAATAAGCGACATAGTGTGAAAATTGAAAAAAAAAAGAATTTTCTTCACCTTTCCTATGAAAACGCGCAAGTGAATGATTGTGTAATTGTTTGAATAATTGCGAAACTGTCTTCCACAATGAATATCACTCTTAACATTCATTACCTGCATCATCAATTCCAGAAAATAGACTTCTTCTCTAGATTACCAGGGGAAAAACATTGTTTAAACTAATTCAAATTTTTTAAATAATTGTAAACTATCTTTTATAAAAAATATCACTCTTATTATTCATTAATTGCGTTAACAATTCCAGAAAAAAATAATTTTTCAAGATTTACAGGGAAACAAAATTATTTTAAAAAATGAAAATGATTTAAATCACTGCCAAATATCGTTAAAAAATGTATTACTCTCAACATTCGTTGATTGTGTAATTGATTCCATAAAATAATAACTTTTTATGATTGACTGGGAATAATTTACATTATTAAAACAAATGAGAATTGTTTAAATAATTACCAAATATCCGAAACAAGAAATAATATTTTTTAAATTCATCAACTGTATCATTTATCTTGAATAATTAATCACGTTTTACAATTTACAGGCGAAAAAAATGGTGCGGAAAATAATAATTATTAAAAAATTAAAAATTAGTTATAAGATACTTGAAAACTTGTCATATATGGAAAAAAATAATTCATGTGGAAAAAGTTCCAAACATACGGTCTTTAGCATGAATTTCGTATAAAACTTCTATTTTACATTTTTTGGGCATTTTCTGGGCACAATGCAAGGGGGTTTGTGTTGTCAAAATTAGAAGTTATCGTATGAAAATTATATTCTTTGAACATTCTTAAAAAAATGTTGTAGAAATTGTCGATGTAAGTTGTTGGCTTTAGGGCCAGGTGAATTGAAACGAATTAAGTTGTTTCAAACGTTCCGGCACACAATGGTGGCCCTCATCAGTGAGTTTTATTAAATTTTATAAGAATTTGTACCAGATATCATCTGGTAGCACAGACGCGATTATTTTCTCTAGAGGAGAAAAGCAAGATTTTAAAGTCAATGTTCAATGTCAACGAATATTCTTTAAAAAGTTAGTAAACTGTATTTTACAACAAGTTAATGGTAAGTACGTCCCCCCATAGCACGCTATATTCTTTTAATATCTCAGGAATATTCCTTTGGAACTTTTGGAATATTGCCACGGAATATTGTAGTAATATTAAAGTAATTTATAAATGTCCCACAATCGGAATATTGCCATGAATATTGAAGGAATATTTTATATGTATATTGCTAAAATATTAAATTGAAAGTATCCAAAATATTGCAGTGGAATATTGCTGGAATATGTTCCTAAAACTATGTAAAATATTTTAGTGAATTATTGCTGGAATATTTCCTTGAAAGTATTCGGAATGTTCCTATGAAAACCCTCATGCAAATTTAAAAAGCCCGGGGCATGAGTTAATGTTCTCGGATTGGAAAAAAAATGGAATTTCTTTTTGATTGGGTTGGGATTTTTGGATTGGGGGGGGGGTGACTACAAAAAATCAAAAAACGAATTTTCACAGGTATAAACTTAGACCACCCAAATGATCCATTCCACAATTCTCCAGAGACGTCTGCAAGCCAAGTTTTTCACGAGTTTTTTACACAACTTAATCAAATTTCCAAAACCAAGAATCTTATACGAATGCACTTTTTATTCGTTATACCTAATGAATCCACACCAAACAAGATTTGAAATGAAGGTTAGCATGTGAAAAATTAAACAATCGCTTATCTTTCCTTTTTAATTTGTTACTCAGGAAAAGAGATAATTGAATATATAAAATAAGGTTGCCGGTCATAAATCAAAGGGCGTTTTTATATAGAACCGGATGGCTCTAATGTGGTTTTAGTCAATCGATAAATGGAAATATATTAGCAAATTTTAATGGATATGCATGATGATGTAGGATTTTCATGATTTAAAAATAATTTTTCCCGCAAGGATGATAAATATGTATGACATTTATTATTCTTATGCCTGAAATTATCCTTATTTTTTCCTTTAAGTAGTAACGTTCTTTCTGTTCAGCCTTTCAACACCTCTCATGGAGTGCAGTTCCACCGACCAAGCGTCGACGGTGTGGCGTCGCTTATACATGAGTGGCGTGGCGTATCCAGTGGCTTAGAGGTGGAGGGGATACACAGAAGTAAGCGAGGGGTCCGAGAGTGGTAATAGCCTTCTCTTTCCAATCTATGTATCCCCTCCACCTCTAAGCCACTGGATACGCCACGCCACTCACGTATAAGTGACGCCACGCCGCCGAAGCTTGGTCGGTGGAACTGTACTCATTATTGAATCCTGGCTACGCCACTGCTTTGCTGAATCCGAATCTAACCTCAGATTTGCGAAATTCAAGATGGCGGATCTTTGCTAGTTTTTCAATGTTAAACTGAAATAGTTAATCTGCCATGTCTCAAAGAAAAAGTATAGGTTCGAAATGATCCAAAATGGAAATGAAAGGTAAAAAGGAATACTAAACAACTGAATAAGCAGTTTGAAAAAATATACATCGCTGCTGGTGTTATATTGTTTCAAATATGACTGAAAATTGCCATTTTTCCACATTTTGATTAGGATATCTCGAAATCCTGACGGGTAGAAAAAATTTGCACAAAAGATTCATTTTTAGGACATGAAAATCCTTCGGAGTCACCTAGTCCGGTCTTTGGGTACAAATTAAATTGTTAATTGTATATATACTTTATATACTGCACTATATACTATATACTACTATATAATTTCTATGTGGGTTTCATGATTTCCATTTCTCAAACACACAAATCCTTACTTTCTTCATCTGAACATACACCATGTGTGGTCTGTCTATTCTGCAAGCCACTTTTGTACGTGGTTACCAGCAGTTATCCGCAAGATTACGGATAAATTTCTATCATGACTATTCATGAACGTTTAGGAGGGTAAGAGGGTAAGAGAGTAAGGTGGTTATAAGAGGGTGGCGGCCAGGGGGTAAAGAGGTCTCAGTTTCGTAATCGTTTGTGTTGGCCGCACATCCGGCGGTCGGTCCTGGCGGATCCGGTAGGACAATGCGTTGTTTCGCAGCGGCTCCTTTTCTGCGTCGCACCGCTAAGCACAAGGTCCGAGGACTCGCTCCGGGACAAACAGAAGTATGATCCAACATGAAAGACACCGCTCTGCATGGATACCGTGGCTGAGCCGCCACTTACTCACCTGTCCATTCTCAAATTTGGATTTATGCATGGGAGTCTCTCAGACTTCGTCGCCAAAGCTTTCGCGTCGCATGCAAATAGCGATGAATTAACGAATGCTCGAGAGAGGAACCGCGAAACAGTG
Organism: Andricus curvator; assembly: GCA_932195095.1. NCBI lineage: Eukaryota > Metazoa > Arthropoda > Insecta > Hymenoptera > Cynipidae > Andricus > Andricus curvator. The sequence goes on from CAKNYM010050874.1 coordinate 193,209, forward strand.
AACGGACAGTGTCGTAACCAGCAAAACATGAATGAGGCATTTGTCATCCGTTCAATTGCCGCCCATGGGAATGAAAATAAGAGCAATATGGCCATGAATTACAATTAGAAGAATTGCCAGCCCTAATTACTTCATTGCCTCTAAGTCAAAGCGAACAGATGCAGAGCAAATTTAATTCCAATTAACAAAATCCTGCATCAGTTTGTCAAGTTTTTATGAGAGGAAAGCTTTGACTTTGTTCCAGTTCAATCCAAGTTTTCCATAGGGGGTATTATAGAACTTTCTAAGCCGTGTCTTTCGATCGAATTCAAGTTTTGAGAATTTGTTAGTCTATTCGATTGAATTGACTAAAAATTGATTGTTTTGACAAACCTTGATATATATTCTTCACGATGATAATGAGAAATTATATTAAATCATATTTTAACATTATTGCATCAAAATGTAGGCTACATGAAAGGAAGTAGGGGTGTATCCCTTATCGTTCGCTCAAGTCAAAACAAACCAAAAATCGTAAAAATAGTTATTTATCCACATTTTTGAATATTTTTACCCTATAACGGCCATGTGTTCGTCTATTCATCCCAAAATGGGAAAAAAGAAGTATCTCCGGACGAATCAATTAAATGAAATTCTTCATCTTCACAATGAAGCATATTCTTAAAAAAGTTTTCTACTAAATTTTTATTTAACAAACAAAATATAAAACATTTTTTTAAATATAGAAGACTGCCATTTAGTCCAAAAAAAATTTCATTCAGCTGCAAAGAGATAGAATATAGGAAAAAGCTTAGTAAAAATATAGCATAACAGTAGTAATAAAATAAAAATATTTTACGACTTGTTATAAACAAATTAGTAAACAAAAGTTGTGTCTTCTTCATTCACGATATTTAGATACACTGGACCTATATTTTTAGAAGGAAATTGAATTAAAATAATGTGACTTTATCTTGGAGAAAGATAAACGTCAATTGAGAATTGTTTATAAACATATACGAAATCAAGCCATTTTAAATAGTTAGATATTAATTTTTCAGCTGAATCAATTGGAACTTATACATCGATGTCTTCATCCTGGATTACTTAGCAGTTGAACTCTAATTGTGTATTGTTTAAACAAATTTAATAAAAAATGCTTTATTTGGCTTTTTTTCAATATACGTTTAATTTTTTTAGCAGAATCAACTAAACGTATCTCACTAATGGTATTTTGCTGTTTTCTTTTTTTTTAGATAATAATCACTCATTAGTTTAAATCCTGTGTAATTGTTATCTAAGAAGCACAAGAAAATATAAAAGACCAGTATTTAGTATTGAATTCATTCTGCTGAGAAAATGAAACTTGTATATTAAAAAAATGCCAGGTGAAGCATTTGTCTATTAAAATTATTTAACCAATACATAATGATAGCCCAACTTCAAAGTATCACAGCAAAAGGCTTTGGAAACATAAAAGCCGTTGATTCTATTGAAAATACGTATCTTACGTACTGAAAAATAAAGATAGTGTATTTAGTTATGAAATTTGTTTAAATAATAATGAATAAATATAAAAATAAAAATGTTCTCTAACTTTAAAGTATCTAAGCGAAAGCTTATCGTTGTAATATTTCTGGTTGATTCGGCTAAAAATACGAAATTTGTATATTAAAAAATGGCTAAATGAGGTATTTGTTTATTAAAAGTGTTTAAACGAGAGAGAGAGAGAGTTATTGTCTTACTTTAAAGTATCACAGCAGGAGGCTTTGGTAACATATAGTGGATTTTACTAAAAATACGAATCCTACGTACGCAAAAATGGCAAAGTAGTGCATTGGTTTAATAACATTTTCTTAAATAATATATCATTGTTGTCTAACTGCAAAGTATCGTAGCAAAAGGACATTGTCATGATACTTATAGTTTATTTATTTATTTATTATTTAAAATATATCTATTGTAAAATGGCTTGATTCCTCATGTGTTTATAAAATGCTTATTAACAATTATCAATTGATGTGTAACTTCATCTCGATCAGAGTCAACATTTTTTTACTGCAATTTCCTCCCAAAAATATACGTACAGAGTATTTAATTATCGTGAATAAAGAAGTGAGGGGAACATGGGGCAAAATGGAAATTGTAGGAACTTCGTTTTGAGTCTTTCCCGAGATTTCTCATGTCAATTTGTTATCATTCTGTTGTTATTTTCCAAGTTATGAGACGCATGGATCGTTTCCGTGCCCAGTTATAATTTTGACTGATTTTCAAATACACGTAAGTAATACAAATGTTTGTTTAATTAAAATCGCTTCAGCACCATTCAGTTGTGTACCTCATAGCCCTTCTTTTGCTTCGAGGCGTTTTTGCTTGCGAGTATTATCGCGATTTTCGGGATTCATATTGGAAAAAGTACTTCGGGGGCCGAATGGGCAGGAGCAAAACGGGACACCGCGCGAGATGAAGTAGAGCGCACATTGCTTTCGATTCCTGTTAAATGCAGAAATCGACGGTCGCGATTGTTTGTAATGTTACGATTTTTCGATTGAACAGTGGGTCCAATGCAGTTCATACGGCAATTGGGCTCATCAGTCTTGCGCAGGTTTTGACAGTAAGGACGAAGATGAAATTCATGTCTGCGTATTTTGTAAGGCCTGATTATGGTCATTTTTATATAAGAAATGGACAATAAAACTTGTTACAAGTTCTTGTAACTGTACTACTTATTTGTTTAGTCTTTTTAATTAATTTTGTACATAATACATTTCATTTTTTATTCAACAGAGCGTCCCGTTTTGCCCCATGTAAGGGGCAAAACGAGACAAAAAAACTGGTAGAACTATAGTGCCGTCCTGATGAAGAAAGATGACAAAATTCTACCTTACCTTAAATTTATTTTACCAAAATTCATTCTTCCCAATACCAATTTGGCATAATTTCTATTTTTCTTGATTATTCGTCATAATTATCAACAAAATATCTACCAACTAAATTGGCGTAAAATTTAAAGAAAATCATTGTTAAAACAGTATAGACTTTCTCTAAAATTTTGCAGAAGACTGCTGCAAAGGAAAAAACCTTATAGTGATTTTGAATGATGATTAACAACAGCTCTAGAATTTTTATCATTAGGTCAGTATATGCATCTGCTGTTCAAGTTTATTAATTTTTAAATAAAAATCTACCTATGCACCATTGTATCCGTGAATATACGTTCTTTGCAAAGTTTGAACACAATCGATTGATTGATCTTGGCTGTAGGTTGATCTGCATGTGAAAGACACTAAAAACACATAAAAAATCGAATATCATGCGTAGCATTTATTAAGAAGATAAGAAGAATAATTATTAATGTATTAAAAATTCCTTGAAAATTTGCCTGCAATTTGGTGCCATCTTGGTATAAGAACCTCAATGTACCTCTATCTGCATTTATAAAATCAAGCTTTTAATTATAGTTTTAACATAATTTGCAGTTATACAATTATTGCGGATTTGAAATATGCAGTATCTTAAACTAAATATTATTCATATATAGTTACAGAACAATTGGCCTGTAATTATAGAGCGCTGAAGAACTATCTGTTACGCGCGTTTTTTAAATCCAACCAAAAATACTACATGTAACAAAATTAGGCTGAGTACATGAATATTATTATGTTATTTATTTATGTTAAAGGTAATAAAACTTGTGAAATCAAGAAAATCAAGCTAAGTTCGAATACTATAAAATTTATAATTAAAGAGTTTTTTGAAAGAAGGAATTAGTAAATGAATTAGTTTCGAAATTATGTGTTTTGTTTGATAAGAACAATAAATAGAAATTTTGGAGAAATAAAAGAACTATTTCACGGGTCAGTAATATAATACTTTATCATTATAATTGTTATATTGCACTTTTATATTAGTATTCTTTTTATCAAAAAAATATTTATCTTTTTGGCTAATTTATTGAACTCATTCCTCTTATTAGAAAACCCTTCTATTTATCAATTTTTCAGTATTCCTACTTGGCTTTATTATTTGATTTCACAACTTCAATTACCCAGTGATGGACTAGCATGTATTGGCAGCCCCAAAAATATTATATGTACTTTTAAGCAAATAAATTTATTTTATATGGAAAAGGAAGAAGTTTAAATTATATCGAATAATATTCACGATTTGCACAGGTACTTTTAGTAATACTAGTAGAGATATTCAACTGTACACTGTACCCAGCTAAAATTAATTTTTTTTTGATCGGCTTGAAACTTCGCTGAATTATAGTGCTAGTGAACCTATATTAATTCACCAAACAACAGGTCCATTTATAAACCTGTTGTCAATATACAGTGGCCTGAAGTTTTCACCTTTCACGCGTTTCTTCACCTTCACGTTAGTGTAACTTCTTTTAGGATGATCCAATTGGACTTTTATTATAGTGTTTTAGAAAGCTTTTTTTATGTACTTCAAGGCTATCATTACGATATATATATACTTTCTTGTATTTTTTTAAAATCAAAATTGAAATTGATTTTTTGTAAAAAACCATATTCTGAAAAAAAATTTCTATTTCAAAAAATAACTTTTAAATCATGTAGAATAAAAAGTGGGCTATTTTTTGAAATAGAAAATTTTTTTGAAATATTTTTTTTTCAAAAAATCAATTTCAACTTTGTTATTCAAAAAAAAAAAAAAATACAAAAAAATACATATCGTTATTATAGTCTTAAAGTACATGAAAAGAGCTTCCCAAAACACTATAATAAAATTCCAATCGGATCATGCTAAAATAAGTTACACTAACGTGAAGGTGCAGAAACGCATGAAAAAGTGGAAACTTCAGGCCCCTGTATATTGTCAACCATTTGACAAATAGACCTGTGGTTTGGTGAATAAATATAGGTCCACTAAGACTATAATTCAGCCTAGTTTCAACCCAATCCAAAAAAATTAATTTTAAGTGGGTACACTTGATGTATTTTGCCCCATATATTTTTTCGCAATTACTGTTTACACTTTCTCTTGCATTCTATAAATTCTAAAATTTCTGTTTAAGGAAAATATGGTTTGGGGACGCACAAATATTCTTCAGAAGCATAACTTCTGCCTCAATTTATATTCCATGTATAGGGGCACCTATGAATTAGGTTTAAAGAAAGGTTATTTATTTTAATAATTTAACCCCCGAATCTCGTCCCATTTGATGAAAAAATAATTTCATCATTTTGTGTTGCTTTTCAAAGAACTTTGTGAACCGCGATTTGAAGGTCCTAAACAGACCCGAAACGATGAAAACTTTTGATTCAGGTTAAATTTTCGAAAATGCCTTCCAATTGTGAAAAACTACACTTTATAGGGGTTGAAATTTTATTACTTAAATGAGTTGACAAGGAATTAGAAACTTTTCAATAATAGACGATTTTTTTTATTGAAATATATGTGAAAATTTTTCTTTCGAAATATTGATCTGAATGATCCAAGTTACAAAAAAAATTATAATTAGACATTTTGACAAAAATCCATTGTTAATACTTTTTTGAGCCTATTCAATGTGATTTAGTTAAAATCTAAAATAAGTTCATAAATGAGAAATGTGTACTATTCCTAATAAGGTTTGTGATTATTTGGGGGCTTATTTCTGACGCTATTGTTCCGCGCGGGCGTGAAGCGGTAGAGTTGTTGTTCTGGTGGCTCGCTCGGCTTAGCTGGGAAGTATCCAGCTTTCCCTCACGAAGTCCGACCCGCTACATTACCTAAAGTAATTTTGTTTATCAGTTCGTATTTCGACCTGTGAATTCTAATATCGTAATCCTTACTCTAACGTAAAGTGCTCTTAACTTAAATATAAGAGATTCTTGAACAGAGTATAATGCTTTTGCCTCTTTCAGATTACCGCGAAGTGAAGTGAGAAGTGATCCATCAACAATGTCTCATGCTTTTCCCTCTTGGATTATTGTGAAGAGAAGTGATTTTCCCGACCTGATCATCTTCTGGTGTTGTGGGAAGTGACATGACGTGTCAGATGACATATGCCTATAGTTGCGTCGAGATCGATCATTCCGAGAAGGTTTGTGGTCGTAGCTTCCGGAGCCTACATCTGGGCTAAGTTTACAAATCTAACTAAATATTTTTTATATCTATCAAATGTGACGTGTGTGAGTTGTCTCGTGGGTTGGAGCTCGAATCATGGTTGGATTGCGTTAAGTCGGATTATAATTAGAATAAATGAATAGACTCTCAACAAGCCATTTAATATCGGTCGAAATTTCACCTTTCGCAAACTAATATTTATTTCATTATCTTCAAAATTACAACACCTCCTTCTCTCGTAGCCCCAAGTCAGCCGCCATTAATTCCCGAACATCCATTTTCTGTACATTTGGTGCGGGGTTCTTTTCTTGGATCATGAAAATATTGTATCGTCTGTATTCGGACCGATATTTTCTTGACTCAATGCTAATTTTTTCCGTGATAGGGTTTTATGGCCAATAATAGTGATGAGCTTTGCAGGAACATGGTAGCATCAAAGAAAGGGTGTTTTAGCAATATTCGTACAACTCACATGTCTAATTCTTCGAGTTACTTGGAGGGTCGCTGCAGCCGCTTATGGTCATTCGGGAGGAAGTATTGCCAATTAGTCAAGCCGGCCGGCCCTCTGCCTCTTACCGCAAATACCGAGCTGTAGTCGCCTCACGTACTGAGAGTCGTTGGTCAGTTACTGCGGTAGGTAGAACAAAATCCGAAACGTACGGACTGACGAATCCCTGGTACGATCTCTTGCAATCAAGCCGCGTAGGCTGGCCAGTTTGTTCTAATCAGTGCTGACCGCAAGAGTTAACTCAATCAGCTAACGAACCCAGTTTCACTGCTAACTGACCAATCTGTACGTCAACCATCCACAAACACCACTCAAATCCAGCGCAAACTCTTAACTCTGTAACAATCTGCGTTTTACTTTATAACAATCAGCCATTGTCCGATCCATTGATTAGATTAGACAAAAACTTCATTGGATAGTTCTGCGTTTGATTCATAGTACATGAATATTCCGCAAATTCTATTATACTTTCTTTAATGTCTTATGTTTATTTTACCGAAATTTATTTGATTAAATAAACACTTGGGCTAATTACTATTTTTAAAAATAGATTTTTGATCTCATTTTTATATTTTTGTGTTACTATTTTCCCTGAACTAAAAAATCTACTATGGTTAAGTCAAATATAGTGGTGCAGGGCAAAAAAAAGGAATCAATATTACCTTTTTTACATTCATTGTGACTATTCTTGAGTAGTAAATAGAACTACATTTAAATGGTCACTTAATTTTAGTTACGATTACCGTTTTTTGAAATTGAAGCAACTGATCCATATTTGGAAGAGATGGAACAAGGAAAGTATAGTAGTAATGACTATATACAATAATTGCAATAAAGAGTCGAGTTAAGTTTATAACCATATCCTCTTAGTTTTGCTCTTAGTCAAGTATAAGAATAGTCGCTGTAACTGTACACTAGGTTGGCACAAGAAAAGATTGTTTTCGTCGTTGGCTCAACCCCCACCTCCCAAATTTCTTTTATTCAGCGTCGAAATGATTGTGCAATTTTTTAGAAAAAAAAAATATCTTTAACTCATGGTGCAAAGGCCTTTAAACACTCAATAGTATTCGTTTTTTTAATGACAAATATGTTACGTATAAGCAATAATTATGACAATAAAATAATGGTAGGCTTCACAGAAAATAATTTTACACTAATTTCATTCAGGATAATATACTCTTAGCATTGAAAACACCACCGTCTATAGGGTGTTAAAAATTTATAATGTGCTTTTTTTATACACCTTAAATATTTTTGGTCTTGAATGATTAAAAATGGTAAATACTCAAAATTTCAGAAATTTTTTTTCACAAAAGTGGTAGATCCAATTAAAATATACATTTTTAATAATGAACACTTTTCCTCAAGGATTGATAGTTTCTGCGAAAATTGCTATTGAAATTCAGTAAGAGCAACCGGCTTGAATCCAGTTTCAGACCCTTCTGTGTCTGGTCACAAATATAATGTCGGTCAAACCCATACCCCTTTTTCAAGGTCTCATGTGGGCGGGAAGCACCCCTGTGTCTGGTCACAGAATAATGTTATTCAAACCCCTACCCCTTTCAAACGTCTCATGGGGGCCTCAAAGCCCCCCCCCATTGTAAAGAAGTTACATATAGTTTATACATATATAGAGGACACATAAATAGTGGTCACATAAATAATGCTGCTCAAACCCCTATCCCCTTCCAGAGTCTCGTGGGGGCTGAGAGGTATCCCTGTCACTGGTCACAGAAATAATGTTGGTCATATAGCTACCCTTTCCAACGTCTCGGGGGGGGGGGGGGGTACCTCTGTAATTAGTCACAACAAAATTAAGGTCACAACCCTGACCATTTCCAATGTGTTTTAGTCTCTGACGTCAATTAGCAAGCTTGTTACAAAAAATATGTATCTCGATCAGATCTACAACTTGTGTTTGAAATATTTTCCGAAATTTTGCGCATTGGCTGAGATAAAAGCAAAAAACCATGATTTTCATGGGTTTTTCATGTTTTTCACCATGAAAATGGAATTTGAGGCAATTTTCACTATCATATTCATAACACTACCTGACATGACTCACGTGGATTGAGTATGCATAGTCATTTCGCGTAGTTTTTGGGTCGCTGAAACCGAATCTGGCCATAAAAATGCGATCCTAGTGCAGGTTTTTGAGATATCCTAACCTAAAAGTGCGAAAAACACTATTTTTTGACATAGTTGTGGTTATATAGCAACGCCAATTTTTTTCTCAAAAAACTATACAGAGCATTTTGAATTACAAGTCTTGCTCTTTCAAATTCCGTTGAGTTTGCTCAAATATATTTTTTTTTCGTCGAGATATTCAATTTTGAAAATTTTAGGTTACATAGATTCTGTATGCTTTAAGATACTTTACTTTCCATGACAATGAGATTAGAAGCGACAGTCCACAAAAAACTAAAAACTCAAAAATTAGGACTGAATCAGGTGGGTCTTACGTTTTTGTGGTCGCTGAATCCAAATCCGGAGTCTATTTGACTCTATCAGGTCAAAGTCAAGGTCTTCAAGAGGTCAAATCAAGAAAAAAACTCTAAAAGCGCAGATAAAAATCCTTATTTAATGTTTTCGCGATCGCTGAATCCAAATCGGAGGTCGGGTTAGCTCTATCAGATGAAGCTCATGGTCGTTTGAAGGTCAAATCTGGGAAAAGCCGAAAAAAACATTCCATTGTCATGGAAAGTAAAGTATCTTAAAGCATACAGAATCTATTTCACTTAAAATTTTCAAAATTGAATATCTCGACGAAAAAAAAAAGATGCTTGAGGCGTTGCTACATTATTATTATTATACCATTAAGCCATTTCCCTTTCGGGGTAGGCGTGACTTGCTCGGTTGGAAAATAGTAGTGTATATATGGGTATATAGGTATAAAGTAGGTAGGTATATAGGTATGAGGTAGATAGGTATATAAGTGTTAGGTATAGATATTTTAGATTGATCTGGAATTCTCGTGTTATTTATTTAAATGACACGTTTATTCCGCAACACTGCTCCGACCCAGGTTGCTGATCAATCTCTCTAGCGATCACCCCAAGTGAAGAGCCTCACAAAATTGGTATGTATGGTTCTCCACTTGGGCCCATTAGTATCCAAGGTCTTTGTTTCAGGCGTCATTCATTCTACTGTCACTCTGTTTACAAACTATTTGTCGCCGCACTTTTCTGTCCTGGCATACTACTCTAGCTTCCTTCACGTCCATGCATTTTTTCATGCAAGCTCTTGCGTTTCTATGGCTTCTTATGTCTCTACGGATTAATGTCTCATTTACAGATTCTAACCATTCTTTCGGCGGTCTACCTCTGGGCATTCTGCCATTTACTTTACCTTTATACACTTGTTTGGTCAGTCGTTCATCTTTCATTCTTTCAAGATGTCAGAACCATCTTAACTGATTTCTTTCCCATATGTCAACTAGTGTCTCTCCTGTACCACATTCTTTGAGGATTATCTCGTTTTGGACTTTGTCCATCAGTGTTTTCCCGCATATTGTGCGCAGAGGTTTCATGCCAATCGCGTTAATTTTACTCCTGTCCTTTTTTTGAGAGGTCCATGTCTCGCTACCATATAGTGCAGTCGGTACGAATATGGAATTATGTATGGTCATTTTAGCTTTTTTTGATATGTTTTTATTTCTGAGGATGGACCCTGCTCTACCGATAACCTGCTTACCCTTATTTATGCGCCTATCTAACTCCCCATCTATTTTTCCGTCGCTAGTGAATAGACTACCTAGGTATACGTACTTGTCAACTTGTTCTAATCTCTCATCATTTAGGACAATGTTGCACATTGTTTTCTCACTCTTTCCCTCAAACACCATGATTTTTGTTTTATTTACGTCAATTTTGAGTCCCATGTCCTTCATGCTTGTATGAAGTTTATTCAACATTCTTTGCAAGTCCTCGACTGAATCTGCCATAACAATCTTGTCATCTGCGAAAGCTAACCCACGTACCTTAACTATTTGGAGATCTACACCTTCTTCGTCGAAGAGTACAGTTCTTAGACACTTATCCATGAATATGATAAATAGCCACGAGGACATATAACGCATCCTTGTTTTACGCCTTGCATGATATCGAACCAGTCACTCAGTTTCCCATTTACCCTTACACTCGCTTTACTACCTGTATATATTGTTTCTATTGCTTGTAGGAGCCCTCCATTTACTCCGTACTCTTTAAGGACTTCCCAAAGTTTATTTCTATTTACTTTGTCAAATGCTTTTTCTAGGTCAATAAATGCACAGAAAACTTTCTTTCCTACTCTCAAGCTTTTTTCTGTGCTCTGTCTTAAACTAAATATCTGATCTGTACATGATCTTCCTGGCATAAATCCACTTTGGACTTCCCATAACCTCAAATATTTCAAAAATAGTGTTTTTCGCACTTTTGGCTTAGGATATCTCACAAACCTGCGCTAGGATCGCATTTTTATGGCCAGATTCGGTTTCAGCGACCCAAAAACTACGCGAAATGACTATGCATACTCAATCCACGCGAGTCACGTCGGGTAGTGTAATCAGTGCGTCAAATCACATGAGTTTAAAAAATCGAAGGTATGCGCTTTTCGAAAGATTATCCTAAATACTTAATAATCCTAATTTGCCATATTACATAATTCTGATTTATCCGAATTGACATTTTTCATATTTTGTACTTGAATGAATTATCATTTGACATCATTATTATTTTTCCGAATAACCATACATAATCTTAAATGCATTTACTCGAATCGCCATTTTTCATAATTTCGGGATTATGACAAATAATGATTCGCGGACATGAATTTCATATTATGTGGCATTGAAATCTCAGAAAATTCAAAATTGTATTTTGAAAGTCTAAAACTTAAGAAGGAGCGTCAATTAAAATTTAAAAAAATGCAAATAATAATGATCAATAAATTAATGAATTTCACCTTCTTGAATAAGAATATCCACAAGAACCCATTTATATTTTTTTAAAAGGACAGGGCTTATATTGAAAGTCATTAACTTTAAACAATATAAAAATAATTATAATAACACTTGTTTCTTTCCGTGAAATTACTTAATAACCAAAATGAATTTAACTTTAATCTATAGCGATTCATAATGAGGCATTCATCTGAAAAAATGAGAATATTATATAAATAGGATATTCATTAGGATATTAAATAGAATAATTAATAGGATATGTATTAGGATAGACAGCCTGTCCGTAGAAGGAATGGCGAAATTTTAAGTAATCGTATCTTATTTCGCTCCTTGGCATTAGGATCATTTTTTAACCAGAAACAGTTGAATTTTTAACCACTGTTACTGCAATTTTAACACCGTTAATGAAAAATGGTTGAATATTCAGCATACTAACATTGTGGCAGTATTCCCAACTGAAAATTTTATATTATAATGTCCCCTACTTGAAATAAGGCAACCAGCATTTTGAATTTGATTAAAAACTTACGCGAATTTAAGATAGTCAAGTACTTCATACAGCACAAAAAAAAACTTCTTTAATGTTTTTCCATAAAAATTAGAACTGTTCGAAACAATGTTTACCTATGTCTTTTAGAAAAATGTACCACGAAATGTAATCGTTCATGAAAAATTCTTAAATTTTTCAAGCAAAGATAATAAAATTCGCTGATACTGAAAGAAAAGGGTTCTTCATAAATTTCTAGATTTCCTAATTATCGAATCAGTATTTTTTGTATCTTTCATTGACACAAGCAAGTAATGTATAATGGTATTAAGCTTAAATGTGATTGATAGCGACGGTTTTGATCTTCTAATTAATGTTCGTCCTTCTAATTAATCATTTACACTAAGAAATTATTGTTGCCTTATTAAAGTATATGAAATCGTCTTTCGCATGACTGATGACTTGGTTTTATCGTTAATAATGGCTGCTTGTGGATATTACTTTGATGAGAAGATCACGACGTTGTCGTTAAAATACGGCGCGAGCCATTCTGTTTGTCGGCCATGTTTTTTTGCGCAAGGGGTTGTGTGTCTCGAGTGCATCAACCAGTTCTCTTTGACGAACCTCTTCAACACCCACGCCGCTTCCTGCAACAAGGGTTGCAGACTTTTTTTCTGGTTGAACTTGTCGGAACAGTCCAAAAAGTTCAAAGTAGCCCCACATGGCCCCACAATCATGTCCTCCTTTTGCGTGGTCCACAAGACGGAGGGATATGATTTTCGTCAGCCTCCAAGAGTTTGGGGGTCGTGTAGAATAGCTCGAGGCTCAACGACGATTGGTTCTCCCCCCAACAGTTCATATGAGGACCCGCTCCACGAATACAAGACGACAATCCGATTTACTGATTTTTCTTCGGGAGGTTTTGGTACACGGTTGCTAACTTGCTACAGGTCATGGAAATCTGAAATTTCAGGGAAAGTCAGGGAATGCCAGGCAAAATCTGCAAGAGTCAGGAAATATTCGATAACTGAAGTTAAGGTCTAGAGGTAATTTGCAAATTACGTAAGACCTTTTTATGAAATAAATAAGTCAAACAAAATCTAACTGCGATTTCATAAGCTTAGCGAATGAAAATGAGAGCGTATTGAATATGAAAAATGTTGGTCTTTCTTTTTCCGGGGTGGCGTGATTTGCGTGAACGGTAAAAGTTGTATTTCATGCTAATATAAGTGCCTGTGCAGAATAGACCGTATCAAAAAAATCTTATATGCGCAAACTTAAGTTAAAGTACCCAACACAAGATGGTCTTTGATAATGTATATATACTGCATAGACACTTATGTCATTATAGTACTCAAATTTTATCGTTCACCCTCATGATAAAAAAAATTATTTTCTTGAAAATACAGAGGAAAATAAAATTTGTCATGCATTTTGCTATTTTCGGTACATTTAACTTGAGTGTGCAAACATGATATAATTTTCGATGATGTCTATATCTTATAGGCACTTATATTGTCATAATATATGCAACTTGTACGGTTCACCCAGATTAGAAAAAAAAACGTTATTGACCTAAAAATAACGAAGAAAATACCATTTTTTACCAGTTTTCGGTACTTTAACTTTAGCCCGCAAACATAAGATAAATTTTCAAGAGGTCTATAATCTATACTATACATGGTCACTCGTACCGTCTAAGTATGCATATAACCTTAACCGTTCCCCCGAATCAGAATAGTATATTGTGCATCGAGTGGGGGAAGTAGGCGATTCCAGACGAGTGTGAAGTTTGCCGCGCTCACTGAGCTCGCGCGGAAATCACACAAGTCGAATCGCCGTCTCCCACAGGACGCACATAAAACTTTCTGCAATGGGGGTGTTGGACAAAAAAAATTATCAGCTTGAAAATAACGAGAGAAATGCATTTTACCGTGATTTTGTCCTTTGACCGCGTTGTGCGAACTCAGCGAATTTTTTCTTTTCATAAACTCCTATAAAATCATTTTTACACCCACTAGAAACTTTTCCGCCCCCCACCCCAACCCCGGAAAAGGAAAGACCAAAATTTTCGTATTTTCGATACGCCCTGATGAACATAAACTATATGAATTCTGTTAATTAAATAGAAGTGAAATCTTGAAGAAATTATATCCTCGATTATATCTAGAAAAGAAGTGAAAATTTTTATTATTTTGTTAAAAATTCAATAATTTTGTTAAAAAGTCATTCTTTTTGATCAAAATTTAACTGTTTTGTTGGAAGTGATACTACTTTCTTAAAAATTAATTTTTTGTCGTTAACAATTCATCATTTTACTTTTAAAAACTTCTCTTTTGTTAAACTTTCAACTATTTTATTAAAAATTTATGTATTTTGCTGAAATTATTTTTTTCAAATTAATTTTTCAACTGAAAATGTAACTATTACATTTTGTCTTTAAAATCGATCTCTACATTTGAATGAGTATAAAGTACTAATTCAAAATGTGTTAAGTTGTTCACATTTATAAGAACAGTACCCAAAACTGCTCTCTAAATCTGAATTCTACAAATTTAACTAATTAAATCAATACTAAGAATTTCAACTGACAAATCAGTCATAAACAGGGTAGACTGTGGCCTGGAGGCCGGAAAATTGACAAACATATTTTGCGCCGGGAAAAACCGGGAAACCGAAATAAATTTTTGTTTGCAGGCAATTTTTTTAATGGTTATTAGAAAGCCCTAATAGTTAAACAATTGTAAACTTCAGATTAAGGCTTAATTTAAAAATTTCACATTTCTAAATAATTTCAAATAATCTTAAACTCGTAGATTCATGATTAGATGACACTGAAAAATTGAAATCGTTTCGAATTGAACAATTTCTAATTGAATACTTCATAGAAATAATCATTTAAAGTTGATAAATATTTGATTGTTCTTCAGGAATGGGCAATTTGAAATGAAATTTTTTAAATGGAATGATTTAAAATTGAAGTGTAGGAAATAATATAGTTTCAAATTGTTCAAAATTAAAATATTTCAAATTGAAATTACAAATAGCTGATGATTACTTAATACAATTGCGAATTTTTAAAATTCCCGCATGGTAAATTTTTAATTTCAAATGTTACCAACTCAATTGTTCCATTTTGTAAGTTCCTAATTTGCAGCTGAAATTGTTGAATTTTGAAAAGTATAAATGACATTCTGAGAACTATTAATTTTAAACGATGTGAAGTAAAATAATTGAAATCTAAAGGATTCCAATAATATAAAAATATAAGAAAAGTTTTTATTTAAGAATTCTAATTCAAAAGGTGTTTTAAAAAAGTTTTGAAAAAGTTTTAAATCGTTCAATTTAGAAAGTTTTTTAATATTGAAATGTCATTTTGAACGTTTTTGGAATATGTAGTTAAATTTTGAAGGTTTACAATTCTAAATTCTCTGATTTTTCTTTTGTTCGAATGGAGGAAATTTGGATCTTTATTTTTTTTCTGAATTGGAAGAGGGGGTTTTTATTCTCATTTTTTCCAATTGGAAGAGGGGCCTATTTTATTTTTAACATTTTTCTGAGCTGGGAGAGGAAATTTTTTGAAATATTTTCATTGAGTTGGAGAAGAGGAAATTTTAGTCTTTAATTTTTGTTCCGAATTGGAAGACGTAATTTTTTATTTTTAAACTTTCGAGTTAAAAAAATTGTCATTGTCACTGATTTTAATTTGTAGTTTAGTTTCGATTACATCAAATTCAAGAACTTTTTTATTTTAATGTCCGAGAACAAGTTTGGCTAACAAGAAAAAATCGAGAAGTTTTTTGTTGCATTTAAGCGGCCCCTCTGCATAAAATAGCAGTATATTTTTAATAATTGTCAGTTAGTGAATTGTAAATACAGAAGTTAGTACAACTTAACTGAAAATCAGTTATATTTTACTAATCTAAATTAAGAGAATGAACTTACAATTTGGAATTGGTTTAAATTAAATTAGCAAAATTGGTCTATATTTAAGGGAATATTTTAATTTTGTAAATTAATTCATTTGATTCGACTATGAGTTAGTGATTTTGTCTAATTCCTATGGTAACTAAATAAACAGAAATTTAACTTCTAAATCTAGTAGTAGAATTGGACTATGAATTAGGAATTTTATACGAACTCAGTAAGCTAAATCAAATAATCAGTAAACTACATGGCATTATTTGAATGAGTTTTTTACTAATTCAGATTTAGAGAATATGACATATAACTTTGAGGTACTGACTGGGAGAAGACCAAATAGTTTACTATAGAATTCAATATCTCTTAATTGAAAAATATAAATAATCTAAAACAATAATTAAAAGTAATGGACATTGATCTTATATGTACATAAAAAGGAATAAAAATATTCGGAAATTAGATGAAATAAAAATCACCAGAATTTTGAAATTAGTTTGAAAATGTAAAGTCTAGGATTTTATAATATATATAATAATCGTTTCGTACTAGAAAGCTAATATTAAAAAAGGTGGTGACTACGGGTACCCAAATTTGGGTACAAATAGCTAAATTTTTTTCGGTATGAATTTCGGGAGCTAATAGTCAGATTTTTTCGGTAAGTGTAGATACGTCCATTAAAAAATTCTTTCTTCACACTCATGAAGAATATTACGTGAACGGTAATCAACTTTAAACAACTTGTAAAAGGTTGACCTAGATCGAAAGATTTAATCGCTTCAGCACAAATAAATCCATTAGCGATCCAATCGCACTTCTTGGATTCGCTGCTGCGAGAATACTCGACCTCATCTTGCAATCAACTCGAGTATTTTCTTCTTCTCTTGTTAGATAAAAGAAAATTACAGCAGAATTTCGAAATATCTGAGTAATTAAAGCAATTAATGGAAATTACATTGGAATATTTATTGTCATTCGCAAGAAGCTAATAATTAAATACCTATTAGAAAATCGTCTTTATTTGAAAAAAAAGTAGAGCAGAATTAAGAAATATTTTACAAATTAAATCAATAAATTGAAATTACATTGATACTTCAATTATCATTTACAAGGAACGAACAATTTATTGAATTCTTATTCAAAAATCCCTTTAAATCTCTATTATTAAAATTCTCGAAAATTAAAAATTAGGCAATTAAGGTGCATTCAACTGAATGAAATTTTAAGTAAATTCCCCGTGATTCATATAAATATAAGTTAAATTCAATTTAATTCAAATCAATTGAAGTTAAATTATCGTCATTCAAGTGAATTTAAATCAGATAAATTTAAATCAGCCAACTTGAAATTAGTAATTTTGAATTCAGGTGAATCCAATTTTATAGCAATTTGAACAGAACTTAAATAAATGTGACTAAAGTTATTTAAATTTCATAGAATTCAACTGAATTCACTCAATATAATTTCAAGAATGAGTTAAAGTAATACTAAATCAATTCCATGTGTATTTAAATAAATCAAAGTCCAATCAACCTGAATTTAAGTGAATCCAAGATAAATTCAAGCCAAAATTCCAAGTTCTAAACGAATTCAAGTAAATTTTAATCAAAGCGCACTAACAATAACTTAATTTAATGCAAGTGAATTCATCTTGAATAAACAGAATTTAACTGAATTTATATCAATTCAACAAAATTGAAGTGCATTTAACTAAATAAGGGGATTCAAGTAAATCAAATTTAATTCAAGTTAATTCAAAACAAATCATCATAAATTTAATTTAATTGAATTCATTTGAATTGACATAAACTCAGCTTGATTCCAGTAAATTAAACCTACCGTCAGTTAATTCAAATCTCAACTGAATTTCGAGGTTGGTATGCCTAGCAAATTTTTCTCTAGGGGTGTTAACAGGGTCATTTTAAGTAAACAGAACTAAATATTCATGTTTTTGCATAGCAACGCAATGATAAGTATTTTCCCCAGGGTTCTCAGTGTTTTTACTCACATTAGAAACTTGAAACATATCTCCATTAAAAATAAGGTCGGCATACCTAGCACTTTTTGCTCTAGGGATGCTCACAGGGCCATTTTGAGTAAAAAGGATTAAATTTTCATGTTTTTGCATAGCAATGCTATGATGAGTATTTTCCTCAGAGTTTTCAGTATTCTTACTCGCATTGGAAACGTGAAACATATCTCTATGCAAAATAAGGTCGGTATACCTAGCACTTTTCGCTCTAGGGATGCCCACGGGGCCATTTTGGTTAAACAAGACTAAATACTCATGTTTTTGCATAGCAACAATATGATGAGTAATTTCCTCAGGGTTCTCAGTATTTTTCTTCACATTAGATAAGTGTAACACATCTCCATGCAAAAATGAAGTCAGTATACATAGCACTTTTGGCTTAGCCATGTTAAAAGGGCCATTTTGAGTAAAAAGGACTAAATTTACATTTTTTTTGCATAGCAACGCTATGATGAGTATTTTGCTTAGAGTCCTCAGTATTCTTACTCACATGATAAACGTGAAACATATCTCCATTCCAAATAGGTTCGGTATACCTAGCCCTTTTTGCTCTAGGGATGCTAATAGGGCCATTTTGGGTGAACAAGACTAAATACTCATGTTTTTGCATAGCAACAATATGATGAGTACTTGCCTCAGGGTTCTTAGTATTTTTCCTCACTTTAGACACATGTTACACATCTCCATGCACAAATGAAGTTAATATACATAGCACTTTTGGCTTAGCCGTGCTAAAAGAGCTATTTTTAGTAAAAAGGACTAAATTTTCATGGTTTTGCATAGACACGCTATGATGAGTATTTTCCGCAGGGTTCTTATTATTTTTCCTCAGATTAGACACGTGAAACACATCTTCATGCAAAAAATGGAGTCGGTATACATAGTACTTTTGGCTTAGGCATGCTAACAGGGTCTTTTTAAGTAAAGAGGACTAAACTTTTATGTTTTATCATAGCAACGCCATGAGGAGTATTTTCCTCAGGGAAAAAATTCCCCAACTATTCCCTGATTTCTCGGTTTTTCCTGACCTGCGGCCACCCTGTTTCGAGATACATTATTTTGATTTCTAGTTATTGAGTCGCTAAAATAATATATTGAAAATTTGATGTTATTATGTTCCGACAATAATATGGGGAGAATTATTTTTTTTTGTTCGAGACCCATGTTTGTTTCAACTTTGGATGTTGATTAAAAATCCAATTTTCATTTCAGCTACAAAAAAATTGTAGTTGTTAATTTGTAATCAACTGCAAAAATGTTGTATAGATATCCTTCGGGAATTCTGTTGAGGACAAACTGCTGAAAGTTTTCATGAAAAGAAAAATCTCCCTAATTCCTCAGCTTCATCCCTCTAAATGCGGGACGTCATTTGTGGACGATGCACGAGACTTTAATTTGCTTGTTATTTAATTCACTCCATCGAACACTCTTGCTTGATAAATCAGTGGACTTTTTTCGTTTTATTTAAAAAATGAAAGCAGAAAACTTAAGGCGTTTATCGAGGCAGCAAATATATGCTTGATGGGTCGCCTAAGCTAGGCCCTAAAACCCTAAACGAATCTCCCACTTTTGGTTTCGCGACGCATAATGCAATCAGTTTCATGCTCATCACGCGCCATCGCATCGGCCATACAGGTATCTACACGATGCCGAGTGC
Organism: Andricus curvator; assembly: GCA_932195095.1. Taxonomy (NCBI): domain Eukaryota; kingdom Metazoa; phylum Arthropoda; class Insecta; order Hymenoptera; family Cynipidae; genus Andricus; species Andricus curvator. The sequence continues at coordinate 212,813 of CAKNYM010050874.1, forward strand.
GTAGGAGAAACGTGCGTTTGATCAAACGCCGACCGAAAACATATACGATAACGTTGCCGTATTAAATGCGCTCGTTACGAGTTTACACGGATCGTGCTCCCAAATTTAAGTGTCTACAATGAAAGGTCGAGCACTTGAAAAAACATAAAGACTTGCTCTTACACTTTCCATGGAAAGAAACGGACAACAGAGAATAAGAGACAATGTGACAAACGAATCACCGTGTTAAAACCTTACGAGAATCGAATACCCTATTGCCCATTATGTCTATATAGAGCCTCATACACAAGCCCTTTCCGAAAAACCACTTTCCTTATTTGACATTTCTTAGAAAAGAGTTACGATTTAAACTCTATGCTGAATATTAATCTCATCAGGATTTTAATAAGCGGAACGAAAGGGCATGGTACACTGAAAAAAGTTGGTGTAATTTTACAACATGTCACGATGGAAATTATTCGACCTACGCGCGACGATGTCACTTTACACACTCATGTAACAAAATGCAGGACTTAAATTAGCAGGTCCACATTACATCAATACTACCCGTCTGTGAAATTACGCTAGAGAAGGCAACTTTACTAAAAAAAAGTGTTAATTCATAAGTTCATTTACATTTATTCGCTCACAAAAATTGACCACGTGCTACGCTGATCGAATAATTTCATAGTTGGACATAGCAATTTTACATTGGACTTAATTTTCACACTGTTCCATGAGGTGAAATTGGACTAGATCTTGAATTTCTGTGCGATACTGGTAAATTTACCAGGTTGTACATTGTATAACCTGTAGCCCGTAAAGCGTCGCCTGGTTAAGATTTATTTCTCGGTATAAAGTTAATAACACGTCTAACTGATGTGTTTTTTTAGATTTCGTATCCTGCTTGATATACAAAGATTTGTCAACTATTTTCTTGGTCACCGCTGCCTCAATGCAGAAAATTTTGTCTGTTTTTACTTATTTTTTAAGGCTTAGAAGATCCTTATAAAAATTACAATTTTAATTTTTGTAAAGCAAATTTTTTACGGCTATAGTCTTAACAACTGGGCCTCAACAAACCACAGATTCTGAATTGTTAAATTAAAAAAAAAAGAATTTAAAAGTTGCAAATTTTTTCATTCAATAATTTTAATATTTCGCATCTGTTAACTGTCTCATTTCTGAGTCAAAAAAGGTGTGTCGGTTACACCGACTTGCAACCACTCTGCTGAGACCATAAAAGTGAGACATTATCTGATGTCTCGTCTCATTTTTGAGACGCAGCTAGACATCACCGAACTGAAGTTAAATTCAAGACGAAATCAATTCAAAATCAATTCTTAAAGTTTAAGGATTACTATTATTTGCATACATATTTTAACTTTTAAAATGTAATTTTAAATCTTTTAAGTCCGAAAATATCTAAAATATATGAAAAAAGCACATTATTATAAATGTTCTATCCCCTATAGAGGGTGGATTTTCACTTTTAGGGGTGGTATTCTGAATAAATTTAGGGTGCAATTATTTTTAGTGATGTAAACCATCATTTTATTGTCTTACTTATTAATTTTACTTCATTATTTGTCATTTATACAAAAAAGTAATTAACACTTTTTAGGGCTTAAAGTCCCTGGACCATGGGATAAACATTATTTTTTAATTTATTAAAATCGCACAATTATTCTTACACCAAATGAAAGAAAATAGAAGAGTGAGACAACAACCAATTTTTTTCTACCCTAGTGTCTAGCGATCAGGCAATTTGAAATTCTCAGTTTTTTCCCGACCACATTTTTTTCCCATAACCAATTTGAAGAAGTCTTTTTGTAATTTGTGCCGAACTCACATAGAGGAATGGGAAATTGAAAATAATATACATACACAAAATTTATGTCGGGAAGAAAAGAATTATTTATTTACACCTGCCAAAACGTATCCTCAATTACAGACTGAATGTGATAAATATAAAAATAAACTACATTGCTGATCACGAGTATGACCCCACCTGTTTTTATCAATGATTGCTTGAATTCTTTTAATGTTAATTATTCAACAGCTAAATTTTGGTCTCTTTAATTGGTTTGAAGCTATCGGAATTCTTTATAAAATGAGCCAGGATGACGTCATTTTGTCATTCTCTCATTCGTTTTATTTATTATTGATATTTATTTTTTTTGCATAAAATCGCAAAATATTTGCTTGCATGGTGCAACATGTTTAAAGTTGGAACAAAAATATTGGAAAACTTTAAATATTTTTTCTGTTGAAAGAAATATTTTTGAAAAATATATAATATATGATTCCAAATTCGGATCACTACTGCTTTTACCGTAAATTGATATAAAATTATGAAACCGAATTTCGTGAAATATTCAGTTAAACTGAGAAGTAAACATTTGAACCTAAATTGTAGCAAGTCGCAGCATGATTATATAAAATAAATTATTTTCATAAATTTGTCAACTCTACGTTTCTCATCACAGCTATAAGTTAGGCATTATCACGATGAGTGACAAATACTTTAATATTTCTATAACTATTTGTTTTTTATATATGAGACTTCAAAAAAATATTCACACAAGCTTAAAGTTTAAGTAAATTAGTCAAGTTTTTAAGAACTCATGAGTTGCAAAGTGCAGAAGTTGTGAAAAATAGCATTTCTCGTACTAATCTCAAACTGCGCACAGTAATGATATTGTTTTTATAATTATATTTTCTGCGATTTTTCACACAATTATACAAATATTCTGTTTTAGCTCGTTAATCATTAGTGATTCTAATTTGAAGAACAGTTTGTGAAAATGTTGTAACTTGTAACAAAAATACGTAACAAACAAGTTTTCTCGGATTGAAATTTTCAGTTTTGATATAAAATGAATATAAATAATAGTTTTGTCGACAAAGACATAACATACAAAGGAATTATGGCTGAAGTTTCAAAACAAAACAACTGTTCATGAATTTAATTTTGTTTGATTATAGTTATACCTATTTGAGACGAGTTAAAAGGGTTCAAGAAGATGGAGAAGCCAAAGAAATCAGAACTATGAAAACCCCACTAGAGGGTCCCAATCTGCGGCCGATACGTCTGCAAATTTTTATTGATATGTATATATATACATATCAATAAGAATAGGCAATCCATATATGGATAATAGGGGGAAAAAATTATTATTTTTTATTTTTTAAAGGATTTTTTTTCTTTATTAATGATTCAGAATTGGAATAAATTTTCTACCATTTTGACCCCAAAGTGAACATAATCAGAGATTCGCGAAGGTGTGGTTTTCAAGCAGGTAAAATTTTTAATTAAAGATTCTTGTTGTTGGTTTCAAAGAGATTTAGACAACATCGTTTTAAAAAAGATTAACGAAACAAGCCAAAGAAATAGAAGTCACTTTTTTGTTTTGAAAAAGAATCCTACTCTACCACGTATAATCAGAACTTTTTTATATTTCAAAATAAAATTTAAATATAGAATACCCTTTATTCTAAAGTTTTTCATCGAATTTAATAGATTTCAGGTACCTTGGGTTCTCAAATATTTTGTTTACAGTTACCCTTTTTTACCTGAAACTGCATTTCAAATTTTTTCATTCTCTGATCTCCTGAGATGCTTTTAAGTTTAGATATTCTTGAACGTCGCCAATTTGAATAATATGTAATTCTCTCTTCAAATTCCTCTTAGTTTTGAAGGACTGCTGTTAAAATTGATCTTAATTTTACCCTATGTCTAAGGATTTCAAATTGTTAGTGTTTTTCTCTTCAGATAGAAACTAGTGACGTAAGGAACAATAAGAGAATAAGAGACGTGATTACTGATTAGCGTCAATATCGAAATGACTGGATTTTGGAAGGGAATAAAGAAATAACTCTCTAAGGAAGGAACCCGAAGGGAGAAAACCCAATCAGGATATATCGAACTGGTAGAGTTCGATGGCGTGACGGCTAAGAGATTACTTCTTACTTTACTTAATACCACTCGGTGGTTATGTAGTGTGGCTTCCTACAGAATACACAGCCTTGCTAATCTATTCTCTCACTAATTCATTGCACGTGTTGGGAATTTTAGAAAATACAGGTAAATCTAAATTTAATTAAGTGATGACATTCCATACTTCTCAAAAGTTATTTAAACCGCTTTTTCTCGTATTTCGTTTTTTATCGATTGCCACTATTGCAGTCACTAGCGACCAGATTTTGAAAAAATGTCCATTTTTTAAACCAAATTTTCACGTTCTCCAAAAAAATGTGCGTTATTTCTATAATTTGCAAATTTGTTGGGTAGAGTTTGATTAGTGTGAAAGTTACATTCATGTATTTAAAAATTTATACAAATTATTTTATACCATTTTTACGATCTGAGAAGTGGCTATTATTGAGGAGGCAACGAAAAATAACAATCACAAAAATTTCTATAACTGAGCGAATTTCTACTTTTTAAAACTTTCATTATTAGTATTTATTGTGCATAAAGTGAATAAATATATCTCCAAATTGCGCATGATTTCGTTTATAGGTCATTGTCAATCCTCTCCGGTATTTCGCCTTACTTTTTTGCCAAATTTACCTCCAGTGAATGATTGTTACAAATCCGTAAAAACATTTTTTGATTGAACTCATAGTTAATCCCAGAGATATTATTTATCTGAAGTTGGATAAAAACGCTGCAAACAATTGAAAACTACAATTATCTGATATCAGATAATTTTTATTACGAGGCAGATAAAAACTATCCGTCTTTGGATAATTTTAGTTGTCAATTGTTTGCAACGTTTTCATCCAACTTCAGATAAATAATATCTCTGAGATTTACTGTGCTGTCAAATACGGGTTTCTTTATTTTTACCATGGAATGATATATGTATCCAAATATCAAATCATTCTGGCATCATGATCTAGACTTTTCTTGAAATTTTGCCTGATTTGAAATGTAATTGGTCAAGTATTAATATGTGACTATTAGGTACAAAATCGTTGCATTAAATAAAGTATTTTTAGTTCTAAATTATTCAACTTTTCAATTATTAATGTATTGAACTTGAAATGTTTCATTCTTTAACTATTACAGAGTGTCTATTCGTACCGCCGGCCGAAAGAGATATAGTGGCATAATTTTTAAAAGTTATGTCCACCACCCCCCAACATGTACCCCTTTTTCAGCGCCCTCAATCATTTTGCAAGATTGCATACGGCTGGGCTCGGACTCATGCAAGGATTTAAATTTAAATTGCTAGGCTATGCTTACTGTTAAATAAAATTTAAAACACCTACTAATGAATAATTTTTTTCAAAACTATAAGAGGTATACCCGGGGCTTATGCTTGTACGATTTACACAAACATTTCTGTGGTTCAATTAAAATTCGTGGCTGTGAATATTTCACAATTCCGTCACAATTTTTCTTTGTTTTAGAAAATTCCACGAACCTTTCACGTCAGGTTCTAGATTTTTAGTAGTTTGATAATCTGAAATAAAAGCAGTTCACTGGAGAACATTAATACAAATGTTTAGAAATCGAGCTAGAAAACTGACGTGTGAAACACGTGGTGATATCAAAAAATGTATGGGTTGTTTTCACAGTATATAAAACCTCAGACACATTAAATATATACTAATATTACGTAAGATTTTTCATAATCGACCCCCCCCCCCCCGTTCTTTTTGAAAGTAGTTTCTTAACGAAAGAGAAAAAAATCACCTTTAGTGAATAATAATAATTTTTTGTGTTAAATTATTTCATGTTGAGTATTGCCTTCCGGCAAAATATGCCGGATTTTAATGTTCTCTTCCAGCATATTTTATTGTCAACGTAATTGAATACTAAAAGCTTCTAAAGAATGTAAGTGATTCAAAACGTTCAAAATTGAACAATTTTATTTTCAATTGCAGAATCTCGAAATTTAATGAATTCGGATTAAAACTGCGAAAATAGTAACATTTTGAAATGTGAAAAATTGAATAATTTCAGATTAGAAAATGGAAAATTGGATCATTTAAAAATAAAAGAAATTGAAATTGTATTATCTCTAATTAAGAGCGTTCAAAACTGATAAGTTTTGAATTTAAATAATTTTTAATTCGAAGCGATTGAAATTTAACATTTTGAAATCGAAAACTGAATTGAATGTTTTAAAATCAAAGCATTTAAAACTATAGAATTTTGAATTGTTATTACATATAAGTAGTTACAATTTAATATTGATGAGACAAATTCTAATACGATTAAAAAATAAATTTTTCAAGCATAAACCTTCAAAATTAAATTATTTAAAAAAATGTCCAAAATGAACTATCTTTAAATGGAAAGATTGAAAATAAAAAAATTCTGCTATGAAATGTTGAAACTTAAACGAATCCAAACTTCATTTAAAACTGAAAAAATGTTGAATTACCGAAAATTGTGATATTTGAACTTTTTTATGCTCTAAACCTTCAAAATTTTAATTATTTTACGTAAATTTAAATCATGTAAATATTCAAAATTTTCAAATTGTTAATGTTTGCTTTTCAAAATTCAACCATTTCAATTTGAATAACAAAATTTAAACTTGTGGCAGAAAAAAAATTTTAATTCAGCGTTCGAACAGAAAAATTGACAACTCTAAATTTGTAACCAATCAAAATTGAAAAAATTACGTAAAAACTGAAGTATCAGTTTCAGATAGTTCAATTTAATCTATTTTGATCTCAAATAATACAATTTTTAACTTTTCAATTTCAAGTCTTTTTATTTTTAACACTTTCCTTAGATTTATTATTATTATTATTATAAATATCATTATATTTTGGAATTTGAAAAGAAAAAAATATTAAACATTGTGTTTTTTTCATAGATGCAAAAGATGGCATTTTTCTATATCTTTATTGCGGATTTGAAACTTTCATTAGCGCATATACAATATACAGCTTCCGAATTTACAGTTTTCATTTTTATAGTGCTCTGATTGGAATAAAAATTTCTTGAATAAGATCAACTTGAAGAAAGGGTTTTGCTCTCTTCACCTTACAAATTAGAAGGATATTTTTTTAAGAGAAATTATTTGTCCTCCTATTTTCGGAAGCTTTGGAGTTAACATTTTAAGTTGGACCCATAGCTTGTTATATGTTCTCAGAGTTAATCAATTGTAATATTCTGATGAACTCATGTATTTTAAAAATTTGATAGTAACTACTCATGTTTCGTGGCTATAATTGATTATGATAACACCTATCGTATCAAATTCGTTATAATTATAGAGGCTACGGAGTTGACACCGAAGCGTCGGACAGGGCAAGGGTACAACTGTGCACGGAGCAACTGTACACGAGCCCATCTGTGCACGTCGGTGGCCACAGGCGCAACTGTATACCGGCCATCTGTGCACGTTGCTATACTCTGTTCACCGAGAGAACGAATTCGGTCGCGCTAGTTTTTTTGAAAGAAGGCGTCGGCAAAATTTTTTTCATTTGGTCGACAGCCAATCACTGTTAAAGGAGAACACAATTTTTTTCAAAGAGACTGACCCAAGGCTTTTCCTAATTTTTTTTTAGCCTCACTGAGGGCCAGATGAGGGGACCGTACGTGACGGTTACAATAGGACATAAATAATAAGGGACTTTCCAGCCAAATACTCACGCCTACGATTCCCCTCCTTTGACAAGCTGCGCGCACCGAACAAAATTTCGTCGTTTCAGAAATTCGTTCTCTCGGTGAACAGAGTATAGGGTACCATCTATGCACGTCTAAATTTCGACGTGCACAGTTGGGAGTCTCCCATCTGTGCAGGTTAACCGTTGCTAAGGTACCATCTGTGCACGTCTATAAATCGACGCGCACAGATGGTACCCTCACAACTGTGCACGTCTCAAATAATACGATTAGATTTAGTTGCAAGTCCACGTGTACAGATGGGATACTCCCAACTGTGCACGTTTCAATTTGCGAGGGGTACAACTGTGCACTTGCCCAACTGTGCACGTCGATGACCAGTGGTACAACTGTGCACGTGCACAGATGGGATACTCCCAACTGTACTCGTCGACATTTAGATGTGCACAGATGGTACTCAACTAACATTTTACGTGCACAGATGGAACAATCCCAAATGTGCACGGTAACAGTTAAGAGTATCCCATCCGTGCACGTGGACCTGTGTATTGACAACCTGATATAATCAGTTGAGACGTGCATAGTTGGGAGTGTTCCATCTGCGCACGTAAAACGTTAGTTGAGTACCATCTCTACAAATCTAAATGTTAACGTGCACAGTTGGGAATGTCCCATCTGTGCACGTGCACAGTTGTGTCAGTGACCACAAACGTGCACAGTTGTATCACCAACCTTGGACGTGCACAGTTCGGCAAGTGCACATTTGTTTCGTGCATAGTTGTACCCCTCGCATATTGAGACGTGCACAGTTGGGAGTCTCCTACCTGTGCACGTGAAACGGTGGCAGGGTACCATCTGTGCACGTGCGCAGTTGGGAGTCTCCCATCTGTGCCCGTGAACTGTTGCTAGGTACCATTTGTGCACGTCTAATTTCCGTCGTGCACAGTTGGGAGTCTCCCATGTGTGCACGTTAAACATTACTAGGGTTCCATCTCTACACGTCGACATTTCGACGTGCTCAGATGGCCGGTGTACAGTTGTGCCTGTGGCCAACAACGTGCACAGTTGTACCAGTGGCCACGGACGTGCACAGATGGGCTCGTGTACAGTTGCTCCGTGCACAGTTGTCCGTCACCCGTCGGACAGGCATATAAGCATGGTTCATTCAGTTAGTATCAATAATCTCTAGTATGTTAGTATTGAAATTCAAACTACATAATGTATTATAAAAAAATGCCCAGGGCCAATACTACTTCATCGCTAAAAAGGTATGCCTAACTGTAATTTTTGAAAACTTCATCTGTGTGGACTAAGAAAGTAAGATATCATATGTGCTGTCAGTTTCTCAAAGAGTTAACAATTTTCTAGGAACATCAAATAAACTTCGAGGAAATTAATCAAATGAAATTTATTAGAAAATCGCCCATACATTGTTCACAATGAGTATAATGTATAATGTACATATTAGGGTGGTTCACAAAAAACATGTTTTCATTTTTCGGCGACCGTATCACGACAGTTTGTTTCTCTGGGTGAAAAAATACGCTCCTAATTTTTTAGAATCAAACAAAATTGTTTAGAAGTTACGAGCATCAAATTCACGTAAAAATTGAGATTCTCATGGTTTTCGATTTAAAAAAATATACATGTTAGTTTTAGAGAAATATCTTATGAATAAAAATGGTACCTAATACAAAGAAGAAAACTCATTTTGTGTCCAATTTAAAAACATATCATTTGGCGCTATTAAAAGTCATAAAAATTATATGATCTCTCAAGAACTGACAAATATAAAACCATAATTGTGCCCCTAAACATTTTTTGTGAGGACTGCCAAAATTCTGGGACATTTCCCATACAATAAAGAAAAAATATATTATAGAGATGAGATGAAAAATTTAAAACCTGGGCACCAGAAATAATATTTTCAACCAAATTTTTCTTTAACAAGGCTTTAAATAGTTCATTCATTACTAAAATTTGATGAAACAGCAATAAACATTAATACGAGGCAGAAATAATAACTTGTTTTACATTAAATCATTTTTGATATTTTCTTATAATCAGAAAAAACATACATTTGAACAATTTACACTTTTCTTATCAGAAAAAATGTTGGAATGTGGGCATGAGTATCAACTTGAGTGCCTAAAGAAGTATATTTTAGTGTTCATGCTTTTTTTCTTCTTAAATCAAAATTGATAAAATTTATGTAATTACTAGTTAAATTTTACAGCATTTGTAATTATAAATGAATAAATAAATAAATTTTAAGAATTTGTAAGAAAAAACCTTATTTCATCGACTTCTTCCAGACTATTTATTCAGTATTGTTCAATACTGAATAAATTTGAAAAAATTATTTGTTTAAATGAGTTTTTTCATTTAAAACAAAATTCTTTTGACTCAAAAAAATTACTAAGTTAAATGAAAGAAATAATTTCTTTAGATTCATTAATTTGAAATAAAGAAATTATTTCTTTGAATCAAAGAAAGATTTTCTTAATCCACGTTACTAATGCTATTCGTGAACACGTGTTGTCAACGATTTGGGCTTTGGGAAGACGCGTAGTTGAGCCGGCTCGGAAAGTTGATTGAAATCTGTAGTCACTGTAGAAAATGTGTGATAAGGAAGTGTGTGACATCCTAGCTTCATGGGGATTAGCAGATACGATAACAGCTTTCTACCGTAAGTATAGTATGTACTTTTATTTTATGCGCTTTATACTGCATGACCTAACCCCAAATTATATGTAAATTTGTTATACCTCTGTGCACAATTTCAATATAATTTTTCTTATTGTCTTAAATTTTCGTTAAAAATTGTAAATTAGGAAAGAATAAGTTTTATTTACACACCAAAAATATTAAAATAAACTTTTTTTCCTTAGGTGAACATATAAACCATGAAAATTTTTCGCAACTCGAAGTTTCCAATCCGCTGATTGAAAAAATAACCCCGTGCGAAGAAAAGCGAAAATTTTTTATAGAAAAGTTATCCTTTTATCAAGGATTAAATCTTGAAACGATTCCCATCGAATTAGAAGATGCTTTACAGTCAATGACGGTTAATACTTTTTATAGATCTAATTCTACAAATTGATATTTACAAAGATATTAATTTCTCTTAAATATTCGTATTAATGTTATTTGTTGCGATCTCATTATTAGTATTTGAAAAACTTTAAATGTCTTCTTATTTTATAAAAAAATTTTATTTCATTTTCAAATTTTAGGTTGACCTCGAAGAACCATCTCATCAAACAAAAAAGCCGCGATTCGATGGTCCTGCAGATACTATTGAAGTGTTCTGTGTTCTGTGTTCCAATAAAATAATTTAAGCAAAAAAATTCGTGCCAATTTATTCGTAATTCATTATTGAATTTAAAGAAAATATATATTTATTTTGAACTAACCTATTCTTTTGTTTTAACCAAAACGGTTATTCCATTTAAAGAAATATAAAGGTAAAATAAAAAATGATATTTCTTTAATTTAAAGAAATTTTTCATTTGAATCAATGAAATATTTCTTTAATTTAAAGAAATCTTTGGTTTGAAGCAAAGAAATATTTCTTTAATTTAAAGAAATTTTCTTTTTAATTTACCGAAATATTTCTTTAAATCAAATAAAAAAATTTAACACAAAATGTTTCTTTGACCGTATATCAATACCAGAATTTCTTTGATTTAAAGAAAGTTTCTTTGATTCAAATAAACTTTTTTCTGGATGTACGAGTAGTCTGCTTCCACTTTCGAAATAATGCCTTCTGATTGTTTTAACAAAGTTAAGAAAAATAAGCATTCCTTAGAATCTCAAAATTATAATCGATCAATGAGCTATAAATTAATTATGCATATTCTGGGTCAACATGCGCTACTTTTCAACAGAGTTCTGGTCAACGATTTTTGAATTTTGTTGGGTTGTACATTTTTCTAATTTGCCATAGAAAATTGCAATTATTTAGCAAACTTTGTAAAAATTATTTGCCTTGAATAAACATCATCTTGAATAAGTATGAATTGGATCCCTTAAAGAAGTCTAAGTTTAATAGCTTCTTAAGCACAAGATACTTTATTTCTTCCTTAAATCGAAATTGATCAAATTTGAGTAATTTCTAGTAAAATTTTACAGATTCTATTACCCAAAGGTAAGCCAACAAAGATTAGTAGAAAATTACCAATTCGATTAGTCGAGATATTTTTTAACTTAATAGTGGAAAGCAACTAATTGCTTGATACAAATAAATCAACTTAGGACTGTATATAAGAATTAAAAAAAGGTTATAACAATGTAAAACGTGAAAAATAGAAAAGTTTTATGAAACGACGCGATGGTGTGGCATTGTTGGCTCTATTGACACAATAAAAAGGTCATATTGTGAGAATTTAAACGTAACAAATTCTGATTGTTTGAACAAAGTTAAGAAAAATAAATTTTTCTAACAATCTTAAAACGACAAGGAATAAATAGCCTCCAAATTGATTATAGACATTCAGGGTCTTCATGCGCTACTATTCAAACAGATTTCTGTTTTCGATTTTCAGAATTTTTTTCGGTTGCACAATTTTCTAATTTTCCATAGAAAATTGCAATTTCTATTTAGCAAACTTTGTAAAAACGATTTGCTTTATATGAGCATCACCTTTATGTACCTTGAGTTCTGAACGTTAAAATGAACGAAATATGATTTCCCAATTCTATTTTATCCAGAAATTTTATAAGTATACATTGAGTCCCTATAGAGAGTAAAAAGTTTGATCTTGTGTCAAAGATTATTACAAAAATTAAAAAAAAATTAATTCTGGTCATTGAGGGTTGTTATTTGTAACGATTGCTATAAACAATAAAAGAAGAGGGTTCATAAAGCATAAACAATGTTATTAATAATAGGTCTAGGTTTTGCAACAATTTTAGGGGAAATTTGAACACTGGTTGGTCTGGATGATTTCGTTTTACTTTTAAGAGATCTAACTGTAAATTTTAAACGGTTTATCTTATGAAAAAAGTACAAAAAACAAAACACTTTATTTCTGTTCAGAGATGTCAATAATAACTTTATAATTGTTTTTGATCTTTTAAACTTGTTCCTATTATATATGGCTATTTTATCAAATTTTAGTCATGGTAAAGTCATTGAAAGCCTTATTTAATAAGTTTTTCTATTTTTTGTACGTTTTCTGGTATAAAAAAATACGAAAATCTCACTTTTTCCGGAAGCATGATGCTCGCAACGTCTTAAGATTTTTTTTTTATCTGAAAAAAATAGTTGTATTTTTTCACGCAGAGAAACAGACTGTCGCGATAAGGCCGCCAAAAAATAAAAAAAAGTTATTTGTGAGCCACCCTAATACATATATTCTACTATATATTTTTGGTTTTTTTCCCTTTAGAGTTTCTCTGATCGAATTGAAACGAAATCCAAATTAAAGTATATATATATCGACGGCTCCATTCAATATGAGTCTATGTGCTGATAGCGCCGTGTATGAGACTATGCGCTGTGTATAAGCATAGGGAATAGTCTCATACAGAGCGCTGGTAGCACATAGACTCATATTGAATGGAGGCGTCGATATATAAAGGCGCTGCTGGCGGATGCATGTATTCAATTTCTTCTATGATCAGCTAGGAAGTATGGACTTTATATTTTTCAATTTGCAAAATAAAAACAAGCAAATGTTTCGTGACATTACACAATTAATGGATCTAAATAATCGAAATTTTATTTCTAAAGGATTGGTTGAAAAATTTCAGCCTCTGGGAGTTTAATTTTATAATTAAAGTTTGCATTATATTTTTGAGGAATTAAATTATATAATACATTTATTTATGTGACATTTATCAACAAACATTTTTATTTGGAAAACTTTAAAAGCTATAGGTGGAAAGTTGTTCAACTTTGCGGAACTTGAAGAAATAGAGGAATACTTGATTAAAACCAGGAATAAGAAAAAGCCATACAAAAATTATGAAATATAATAAATATTTGATATTATTGTTTATAAATAAAAGGCATGTAGTGTATTGGGTCAAATATTTGAGAAAAATAGAAACTCCTACAATGCTGTTTAGAAAAAGAATTTGTAATACATTAAATAGCATTTATAAACTACTTCACGATCTTTTTTAAATTTATTCTCGGGATAGAAGTATACGTGATGAACTTATCAAAATTGCAATCGAAGAAGGAAAGGAAGATGAAGACATGAAGAAAGATAACTCAGAAAGTTCAAAATCAAGCCAGAAAAAAGATGAAGTTTCCTAAAGAATAAAGAAGCAAATTGGTCTTATAGGAGACATATCATGCATATAAACAAACTTATCGTGATCAAGAATTAATTATGTAATTTATGAACATGATAAAAAAAGTTTTCAACATGGTATTTCTAAGTGAAATAAGGCAATTAAAATTTGGGATAAAAGCAAGGTGAGAAGATAGCAGAAGTTACACTGGAAACTGGATTTGTGCTCGGTTTCGGTTATGGCCTTGCACACTGATTATTCACCGAATTCACCGGATTCACAGCATCACTGTCAAGCCGAAATACATTATTATTGTTTTTTTAAATTGTTTCCGATATCTTAGAATATTAATGTAGTGAAGGCCTTTTCCGGGTTTTTGATGTTTTTATTTAAATATTGCCGAAATGTTTCAACTCGGATCCGATTCCTTTTCAAGGCGTAGTTCTTATTATTAGTTAATGGAAATTAGAATAGTTTCATTCTAGATTGTACATAGTTGTCAAGTGTAAAAAAATGTTTGAACATTTTTTTTAATTGGAGCGCCATAACCTCAGAAATTTTAAAAATGTTTGTCTCGTAGGAGGTAAATCCTGGATTGGCCTTAGAATTTATCTCCTACAAGACAAACATTTTTTAGAATTTTGAAGTTATTTAAAAAATGTTTGTCTCGAAGGAGATGAATCCTAGATTTGCTCTAGGATTTATCTCCTACGAGACAAACATTTTTTTAAATGTTGAGTTTATGACGCTCCGATTTGAAAAATTTTTTCATACTTGACAACTATGCACAATCTAGAATGAAATTCATATAATTTCCGTTAACTAATAATAAGAACTACGCCTTGAAAAGGACTCGGGTTCGAGTCGACACATGTCGGCAATATTTAAACAAAAACTTCAAAAAACCGGAAAAGGCCTTCACTACATTAATATTATAAATCATTATTGTTTCATTGAATATTCATTTGAATCAATAGTATCTGCTTTTGACCGAGCGCAAAAGTGCGTACTTTTAATTCAACAAAATTTTTTTCTCAGTGTACACGAATCCAGAGACTCCGAACGTAAACAGGCAGGGCCTCATTACCGATTTCTGTTGACTTTTGAGGTATAACGCAACCTGATGCAACTCACGCGCTGAGGCCCGCCCTCCTGTTGTCTACACGCTTGACTGAGCAGCGCCTCCCCTCTCAGCCCCTATGGCTTCTCTCATCGTGAAACCACCGGGCGGCATAAATTCTCGGAACGCACAAGTTCAGTTTACAGAAATCCAGTTTCCAGTGTATTATCAAATGAAATTGGCTTAGATAATGTAGGTTGCATACGAGCAGGGTCTTATGATGTGCATGCTTGACTTTCAGAATGGTTTCAGAACAAAATACCATGTTTTTTATGGGATCCTAGACGACCGGTATTTCACCGATCAGACGAAAAAAATATGTTGACTAAGTTATGTGTATTATAACTTTTAAAGTGGTGACGCTGTTTATTAATAATTTGTTGAGATTTGTAATTGCAGTGTTGCAGTATACCTAATTTTCTCACAAAGGCCATCATATTAATTTTTTTTTGTTTTTCTTGTTTTTGAGTTTGTCCTAATATGGCTTATATATTCCCTAAAAGATTATCTTGTGCCCGCATCTTGGAAAAGAGAAAATTGTATTTATTTTTATGAAAAATGAAAATTCGCATTTTTTTCAATAATGAGACGAGATACGGAAAAAATAAAAACAACAAAGTTGTTACACTCGGAAACTTCTAAACAAATGTTCTTATCACTTTTCTCTATCTTGCGTTTTTTCCAAATTTTCGCTACAATATGAATTAAGTTGGCTATATTTGTATTTTTCTTCAAACAACAATATTTTCTAAAAATTTTTTATCGTGTAGTGCCTAACATTTTTTTCTAGAATTTTTCGAGTGGAAAAACTTCACTGCGAGATAATCTCTTATGGGATATCTGTGTCATATGAGTACCAACTCAAGCGAAAATCAAGAAAACTAATATAATGGCCTTTCTGAGAGACTTGAGTTTAAAGATTTTCAGAAAAACCGCCGCCATTTTATCCGTTTCAAATTCTTTACAATATACTGACGTATTTGAAAAGCAAACAAGAAGATTTATTAGAATAAAAAAAAGTGAAATATCTATGTTGGTTTAGATATTGCAAAACTTTAAAACAAAATTTCAACAAATTTTTTATAAAACTATGCCACCAAATTTTAGAGTTATAATTTTTATAATTTAGCAAAAAAGTTCCGTATAACCGATTAAATATATTTTATCTAAAATCCCTTCAAAACAACGTACTTTGTCAGGAAACGATTCTGAGACTTGAGCATGCACATACTGCCCGATTTGAAATTAATTCGATCATTACATGTATCTTTATTTTAGAAATTTAAAGTTGTTGAGAGTTAATTTTATGTACTATATAAATTGTATATATAAATGAATTTAAATTTAATTGAATCAACTCTGAATCAATTAAAATTTCTGAAATAAAGATACATGTAATAATTAAATCATGAGCTCCCGCTTGTAGGTAACCTGCATTACCCAATGCAATTTCATTTGATGATGACTTTTATTATCTTTTCACCTCGATTATATTTCAAAGTTTGAATAATTCATTTCACTCAGAAATACCATGCTGCACATTTTTTTATAATCTTCATAAATTACATAATTAATTTTGTTCTCTCTGGTGGATTGAAAATGCACCAGACACTTGTATAATAAATGTAAACAAATAATCATACCACCCCCGCCATCTTTGTATGATTTTAAATACCCAAGCAATAAAGTGAAAATTATACATATTTAAAAAATATTTTATTTTCAAGCTATCGACTCAATCTGACCAGCCCACCATGCGTAAAAATATTATCTATCGATTAAAAAAAAAATTAATTCTGATATTCTCATTTCCCTATTTGTAAATTGAGAGAAAAAATACATGGTAAGGCCAGTAATACGTGACATCATAATGTATTACATGCCCTTAAAATACATAAAAAAATTTGCACTGCAACATTTTCGACAGGATTTTTCAGGCCCTTTTTACTGATCATAAGAATTTTATTTTTTATATTTCCTTCACAAATAAAATAAAAAAGTTACAAATGGTTCTGCTTAGACAGAATCAACATTTTAATTTTAAAATGGAGATAAAAGCAACTGCAATAATTACAGAGGTATCAACTTATTAAGTACCGTAAGTGAAATATACTCAAAAATACTTATTCGTAGGGTAATGAAAATTACAGAAGAAAATGTATGGGAAGTCCAAAGTTGATTTATGCCAGGAAGAATATGTACAGATCAAATATTCAGCTTAATACAGATTACAGAAGAAAGCTTGAGAGTATGAAAGAAAGTTTTCTGTGCATTTGTTGACCTAGAAAGGGCATTTGACAAGGTAAATAGAAGTAAACTTTGGGAAGTCCTTAAACAGTACGTAGTCAATGGATGGCTCTTGTAAGCAATAAAAACAATATATACAGGTAGTAAAGCGAGTGTAAGCGTTAATGGAAAACTGAGTGTCTGGTTCGATATCATGTAAGGCGTGAAACAAGGATGCTTTATGTCCTCATGGCTATTTATCATATTTATGGATAAGTGTCTCAGATCCTGGTTACACCGTCGAGCTTATAGTAGGCCTGCTTACAATAAACTAGCTTAAACGAGAGTGTCCAGATTCGCGTCGGCGCAGAAGCCGCAGGGACTCCACGTGTGCGACAGAGAGCCACTGTTGAAAACGCTTTTGCGCCGACGCGAAACTGAGCCACTCTCGTATTTAAGCTAGCTTATAGTAAGCCGGCCTACTGTAGGCTCGCCGGTGTAACCAGGCCCTCAGAATGGCCCTCTTCGACGAAGAAGATGTAGATCTCGAAACAGTGAAGGTACGTGGGTTTTCTTTCGCAGAGGACAAGATTTCTATGGCAGAATCAATCGAGGACTGGAAAAGAATGTTGAATAAACTTAGTACAAGCATGAAGAACATGGGCCTCAAAATTAACTTAAATAAAACAAAAATCATGGTGTTTGAAGGAAAAAGTGAGAAAACAATGTGCAACATTGTCCTAAATGATGAGATATTAGAACGAGTTGACCAGTCCGTATATCTATACATATACATATACATATACATATTTCTATATTTGTACCGACTGTACTATACGCTAGCGAGACATGGTCCGGTCAAGAAATGGACAAGAGTAAAATTAACGCGATTGGCATGAAACCTCTGCGCACAATATGCGGGAAAACACTGATGGACAAAGTCCTAAACAAGATAATCCTCAAAGGATGTGATACAGGAGAGACACTAGTTGACATATGGGAAAGAAATCAGTTAAGATTGTTCGGACATGTTGAAAGAATGGAAGATGAACGAATGACCAAACAAGTGTATAAAGGTAAAGTAAATGGCAGAATGCCCAGAGGTAGACTGCCGAAAGAATGGTTAGAATCTGTAAATGAAACATAAATCCGAAGAGACATAAGAAGCCATAGAAACACAAGAGCTTGCATGAAAAAATGCATGGACGTGAAGGAAGCTAGATTAGTATGACAGGACAGAAAAGTTTGGCGACAAATAGTTTGTAAACAGAGTGACAATAGAGTGAATGACGCCTGAAATAAAGACCTTGGATACTAATGTGCCCAAGTGGGGAACCATACATAGAAATTTTCTGAGGCTCTTCACTTGGGGTGATCGCTAGAGAGATCGATCAGCAACCTGGTTCGGAGCAGTGTTGTGGAACAAACGTGTTATTCAAATAAATAACACGAGAATTCTAGATCAATCTAAAAAATCTATACCCCCTACCTCACATTACTCCTTTCCTCACCGAGCAAGTCACGCCTACCCCGAAGGGGAAATAGCTTGATGGTATAATAATAATAATGAGTTCACAGAGTCTGACTACAAGACTAAACTAACAACAAAACCTACCACCTCGCCCAGCACAGGGACCCGGACGTAGCGAATTATCTCGCGAACCAGGAACTCAAGTCGCGTTATATCATTTGACTAAAACTGTTTCATTTAAATATGGTATTTTCTACATTTCAGGATCAAATTATAACATTCGTGTGGATATAACACCTGAGAACGTACAACTTCCAGTACCTGAATCAGAGACTATCGGTAGAATCGTTGCTAAAATTGACCATGATAATTATGTTCGTTTAATGTATCAACTTGGCCATATTGTTCAAATAGACCAATGTAACAAGAACCATGTTGTGCCTCTGTGAAATTCGGAGGTTGTGGAACTTGGAATTCCCGTTAACTGAAAATGGCAAAACTAATCTTTTCGTTAACTATGAAGCAAACTATTATTTGAAGGCATAAGAATGACAACTACAGATAAGGACCGAAAAGGAAATTTGACAGGATGAACAAAAAAAGTTTTCTGCGATAGGTTTACAAATTTAAATTTTCATAAACCTGTAGAAGCATGTGTTTTCTAAGAATTCTACATTGAAGATGCAAAACAAATGGTTTTCGAATCTAAATACGCACACAAGCCTAAGTTGTTACTTTTTAGTAAAAAAAGTCTTCAAAACATAAAAATTCAAAATCGGAAAATATTTGTAGGTCCTCTATTCAAATTTTGTCTTATTTATTTTTCTTACAAATGAGTTAAAAAATTTACAATAAGTTATTTCAATTGATGGTAATGTCAATGGGGATAGGGCACCGGGGCAGGACCTACCGGCAGGCCAGAGCGACTTTACAAATAAAATTGTTTTTCCTTAATCATTCTAATTTTTCTTTCTATTGAATGTATACCATTAAGCCATTTCCCTTTCAGGGTAGGCGTGACACTACCCGATTCGGGTAGTGTTTCTAGGTGGATAGTTTTCTTGTAGTTATAAATAACTACAAATTTGGGCTCACCACACCCATAATATGCCAACAGCACACAGTATTCTCGAATGGTCACCCATCCAAGTACTAACCGCGCCCAACGCTGCTTAACTTCAGTGATCTGACAGGAACTGGTTTTTTCAGCGTGGCATGGCCATCTATTTTATTAGAGAAATAGTGCCATAAACTCAAATCATACAAATTTACGTTGTAAAAGAAAAATTATGTAGAAAACAGTTTTGAAAACTAAGGAATGGAAGATTTGCTGACAGGAATATGACATTTGCAACGTTAATTGAAATACGTACAGCATGACGATTTGATCTACTAGTAGATGAAACATCATTCCATCAAGTAATTACAAAAATTAAACCTAATCCAAGTCTAAAAACTGAGAAAAATCAAAGTGTAATAAGGCAGATATTCTTACTTATTCGGCAGATCACTATTTTAAATAAAAAAAGAAAACCGTTTTCTTCTAGCTGCATACATTTAAAAGTTAATTTTCCAATGCATAAAATACATAGGTATAAAACCATAAAATTCTAAAATTACACGATATTTCTATTTCATAAAAAAACTGCTGGTTAGAAATAATTAAATTATCAAAACATTGTTTTATTAGGATAATTCGAAATAAGAAATTTGATGACTTCCAGGTCTTATTATTGGTATATGTAAAAATTTGATACATACATTTTGAAGACATTGGGAACATAAAAACAACAAGAAAGATAAAACTCCAATAGAAAATCTCTGAATCATATCCGATTTTGATTTTCTTTTTACATTCTCATCATAATGAGAAAGTATTGGTTTTATGTGAAAAATGACTTTCGCGGATTCGATCAAATGTCGACGTTTTGAGGCCCCCTGAGTCAGAAAAAATGGTTTTTACGTCGGTGTCTGTCTGTCTGTCGTTGTCGTTGTCGTTGTCGTTGTCGTTGTCGTCGTCGTCTGTATATCGGATAACTTTTGAAAGACTAATCGGATTGGATTGTGCTTTGGCAGAC
>CAKNYM010050874.1:233539-249368 GCA_932195095.1 Andricus curvator
AAATATAATAATAATTCAAACAATTTATTCTGACTGAAAATCTAACTTTTATTCCAGAATGCGTTTTGATCTTTATTTACTAAAATAATTGCTCTGAAAAAATTCGACTATTACATTTATATTTCAAGAACTATGCCGGGAATGCGCAGATGGAAACATATGAACCTTCTCAGCATAAAACATCAACCAATTGCCACTCTTTCGGTTTCCATTCCTTGTCATCCCCCCCCCCCCCCCCCGTGTCAGAAGTTTTCGTGAGACTGACGTTAGAGCTGGACTCTCCACTATACGGTGAATCACTACTTGACTTGGACATGATTTCAACTCGCAAAACAAATTTCGCGCATAAAGGTGGTAGTTGGGTGTACAATCTAAACATGAACAATACAAACAATAAAGTAGCCTCGGACTGGACTGAAACTTTGATTGACTAAATGCATACACACGGTAAACGTAAAGTTTGAGTTTCAGGCGATGAATGGAGACTGGGTGTTCGTAATGCTAGAGGAGTGAATGATCTTAAAGTAAGAGAACTACGAGAAACTATGCATGCTAGGAAACTAGATATTTTATGTGTACCTGAGACAAAGAAAAAGGGATGCGAAAGTAGAAACATAGAAAATGGGGTGTTGAAAAGCGGTTTTGAAATATGGTTAGGAGTAGATAGGGAATCACATGGTACAACTTGGGCTAGTGTGTGTGTTCAGATTCGAAAATCATTTTGTACTCTTGTACTCTTTGATATACCAAAATTTCGAAAAACTGATTTGAAAATTTATAAAAATATGAAAACTCGATAAGGGTCAAAAATAAAATTATTCCTATACTACATGGTAGAAAACTTAGTCATAATTATAGAAGTATGTGGCCATCATTTATAATTTTTCAGGGAGGTGAAAACACTTTTTTTAATGTTCTGTATCTGAGGGCAAAAAAACCAAATGGTCCTTATCCAGTTGTCATCCTCATAATTTCAGAATTCAATTTTTTTAGTGAAACGAGAAATTATTTTGATATATTCCTACTATGTATCGATGAATAGTGTCCTAAATTACTTGACAGCGTTAAAAATAGAATTTCTAAAAATTGTCATAATCATAATATTACTGGCGATCGCACTTTTTTGTACAAGGCTTATCATACCCTTGAAACGTAACCGGTTTTGATTAAAAAATAAAGTTGTCGATATTATGCTGTTGTTTCTTATGAGTGATCAAAAAATTAGACAAAGGAGGAAATTAAATTTTTTAGGCCACGATGCTGGAAGTTTTTCTTTCAGTCCGAATATCTTCCTGAAAGTATAAACAAACAAAGATCTCTCAGCTCGAACGTGTTTTAATAAAAATTTCGAACAAAAATGCATTTTTCTTGTTATTTTCCAGTACCCAAGTAAAAGGACCGAAAATAGTAAACATCAAAAGAAATTATATTCTTTTTTTTATATTTAACCTATCAAAATATTTTTGATATTCGCACACTCAAACTGAAAGATCTTAATTTCAATTCAAGACCCTGCAAAAAACTTTCAGCAATCTTTCATTCGTCAGTTATAGAATAGTAAATTAAATTTTAATATTCTTTCCGAGTCATATATGCAACACAAAAAGAGTTTTGATTCACGACCAAAAATGGGCTTATTTCAATGTGTAATATGTATAAAGAACAGTGCCACTGAAAACTAGCCTAGAAAAGAAGCCTATAAAAACTAGCCACCACGAGGCTTATATTAAGCCTATATTTTGACATAAATTAGGCCTCACCAATTTTTTTTTTAAATTAATTTAATTTATCTTAAATGTTTCCGAAACTATGGTTTGAATTAATCGGCAATAAGAATAATTGATAAAACCTAGAAAATACCAGAAATCATAAACATTTGGGAACTGTCTGTATCCGAATACATTATCCCGGTGCTACCGGAACTTATGAATACCTAATCCTGATAACATGAACTGTAAGTTGAACATAACCACTGTACAAGCTACTTTTTTTATGAAAATTACTTTTTTAACCAACGTCATACCTTAATATTACTTATATGCAAAATGACTTAATAGAACATCTGACATTGTATTAAATTTAATTACGTACAACTCTTATCTGGAAGAAATAATTATATAAGTTGATGTACCCACAATAAAATTGTGATGCGACGTTTTATGAGATTTTAATCCGTATGCTCACTTTACACACAAGACTTTCTGAGTTTCTAATTGTAATATTAAGATACACATGTCCGAAAAATGATGTAAAGTTGTACAATTTGCATCATACACCAATAAGGTTGATATCTGTTTGCAAAAGCAAATATATAAATAAGTACATTTTAGACATTATTTTTTCAACTTCCCAAACCCAAAAATCGATATTCATCAACTCAGCACTTTTAGCCACAAATATTACCTCAAAAACAAGTTCTGCTGAAATATAAACTAACAAAAAATTCTGGGGTTGTTTTAACCAGAGTTCTCGTTAAAATTTTCCCTATTCGTTAAGAAAAAAAATGAAAAAATGAAAACCTTGGTATGCTATTTTATTGTACGAAAGTAAATTACGTATAACATTTTTTATATTAGTAAATTTGATATTTTAATACAATTTAGTTGAATCTATAAGGATATTAATCTCTTGATTTGTATTTTACAATATTTGCCCATTTTTTATTGTATTTATGTATGAAAATCAAATCAATCAATAAATAAATTATTTGTGTTCGCTTAGTCCTAATGCCTTGATTTAACACGATTTATAACATTGCTAAAGTAAGGAATTATCTTGTAATAAATGTCATTTTGCTGATATTTTGTGGTGGTCTGTCGTGGTCCATTCTGTTTCTGCGAACCATTCTGTTTCTGGCTCTGTGCACTAAACATAAGCGTTTTTTGAAAACAGTATTTTACCTTTAAATATGAAATAAGAGTTACAAATCGCTGGAACAGATGGTTTCACTGTTTCTAGGTGGATAGTTTCTTGTAGTAAATAACTACAAGTGTGGGCTCACCATACCCACGATCAAGTAATAACCCAAAATACCGGACCTATTTCAGTAGTAGAAACAGAGAGCGGTAGAAGCTATAATAGAAGCCGATGCTTATGTTCGTTTAATGCATATGGGTGACAAATATATTCAAGTAAATCTGTGCAACCGAAACCATACTATTGCTGTGATATTTGATAAAATTGAGCACCTTGGGGTTCGATCCCTGAGCCGATATCCCCGGAAATTTATCTGTGAACTTTTATCGAGGTTCTGGTGGTTCAGATCCCACCTGAAGCTGTAGCCCCCCATCATGCACTTGTCTGTAACCCAGTCTGTGGATGGTGGGGTGAAAAATCATTTTTTCATACCATTAAGCAATTTCCCTTTTGGCATAGGCATGACTCAATCGGTGAGGAAGAGAGTAATGTGAGGAGGAGATATTGATTTTTTAGATTGATCTAGAATTCTCGTGTTATTTATTTAAATAACACGTCAGTTCCGCAACACTACTCCGACCCAGGTTGCTGATCAATCTCTCTAGCGATCACCCCGAATCAAGAGCCTCACAAGGTCGTCATGTGAGGTTTCCCACTCGGGTCCATTAGTATCCAAGCTCTTTTGTTTCAGGCGTCATTCACTCTACTGGCACTCTTTTTATTAACTATTTGTCGCCAAACTTTTCTGTCCTGGCATACTACTCTAGCTTCCTTCACGTCCATGCATTTTTTCATGCAAGCTCTTGTGTTCTATGGCTTCTTATGTCTCTTCGGATTAAGGTCTCATTCACACATTCTAACCATTCTTTCCGCGGTCTGCCTCTGGCCATACTGCCATTTACTTTACCTTTATACACTTGTTCCGTCAGTCGTTCATCTTTCATTCTTTCAAGATGTCCGAACCATCTTAAATGATTTCTTTCCCACATATCAACTAGTGTCTCTCCTGTACCACATTCTTTGAGGATTGTCTCGTTTCGGACAGGTCCATGTCCATATCCTAGATGAGCCCTCGACTGCCACACATCCGCCTAATGGGGTCAAGGAATACTACTGGATAAACGTTCTAATACAGGATTCAGATCCGGCACCGGTATTTCCATATACTGAGGAAGACGTAATAGTATATTGCATTACAAGTGGTAGGCGATGGCCTTTTCGTGACAAGTGCACTGTTTTTAGGACGAGTCGTAGGTGAGGGCACCGAAGGTGCCCGAACCGTAGACGAGTCTAAAAACACTGCACGAGTCAAGAAAAGGGCCTACCACGAGACATGCACGAAACTTTTTACAACAAGATCATGAAAAGTGTGAAAAAAACGCTACCTGATCGAAGTTGCGGGGGCGGTCCAGGGTGCAGCTCTGGTGGGGGTGCAGGGGGCGAAGCCCCCGCCGGGGGGTTCAGGGGGGGGGGGGGGAAAGCCCCCGTCTGGAAAAAAACCAACCAACAAACGCGTTACAGCATTCAGAAATAAGGTTATAAAAGCCGGTAGCCTCTCCGCCGCTAGGTGCGCTATAGTTGCTCAAGTCAAAGTTCGGGAAAATTGAAATTAGATAAATGAAAAATTACTTTTTTATTACAAATTGATAATAAAAGTTTATAGTTTACTCATAAAAAAATGTTATCAGTTTGAAAAGACAAAATTTAATATTTTAAGTACTGATTAGTTTTTATAGCGTATATATTTCTGCACGGTATGTCGCGAGACGAGCGCGCTACAGTTGTCACTGAAAACATCGAGAGCAATCGTTCCTTCACAGAACAACTCAACTAAATAACATCAAAAGTTGTAGCAAGCGACTCTACTCTGCAAATGGTTAGGTTAATCCTAACGATGGTTAGGTTGTAAAGCAGTCACCACTGTACCTCGCCATTTGATGCAATTTGTAGCTCATTAATTATAACCATGTAATTACTTTCAATTGCATTCATAAAGCTCTATATATTTATGAGAAGTTGTAGGCTCCGGAAGCTACGATCATAGTTCCTTGAAGCAACCAATCCTGATGCAACTGGAACGTGTACGTCATCCGCTTCTGCTCCTTCTGTCCTAGAAGGTAAGCAAGAGCGGGAAATTTACGCGAGATAACATCGGGCAACACTGTTCCTTGGAGTCAGGTCTCTAGCCGCGGATGACCTTACGCGGCAGACGGGACAGTTGGAGATGAAGGTTTCACCCCTTGATACTTTTTTAGAGCTACCAATCTTTGTAGAATGTTATGAGAAACAGTGTTGACGGACCAGATGAAGTGATCCCTGAAGAACAGCCTTTTGCATCCGGTTCGCGATGGAATCTTGTAATCTTGTTGAGTTGGCTAATAAATGATGCTTTCATACCTCCAAGACAGCCGATTATGAGAACTACAAGATGGACTTTGTAGCCTTGGTACAGCCTGCTCAGCTCGAAAAGAAGTGCTTGATATTTCGCCCGTTTTTCTTCCTCCTTTGCCTTGATATTACCATCGGCTGGTGCCGAGAATTCAATCACGTAAATGATCTTGTTCTTTAGATCTTGGAGGAAAATATCAGGCTTCGTAGCACTGATACGTTGAGTGGTGGAGAATGAGAAATTCCAGTAGATCTTACACTGATCATGCTCCACAACGGACTCGAGTTCCCATTGGGCGTATGGCAAGACGGGCAATAGATCAACACCATAGAAGTGCCTAAGATGGTAATATAACACTTTTAGAGCCGCATTGTGTCTCTCTATGTACCCGTAGCGTGCATATTTTGAGCATCCACTGAGAACATGTCCAAGTGTTTCTGGCTCTTGCTTGCACGCTTGGCAGTTGGTAACGCCTACAAGTATATTCATTATGCGCTCGCGGTAAACTAAGGTGTCTATAACGCCGTCTTGACAGGCAAAAAGAAATCCCTCAGTCTCCGATTTTAATCCAGCAGACTTGAGAAACATGTTGGACAGACTCATCGAGAGCTCTTCTCTGCGTATAATGCCGTAGAATTTACCATGAAGGGGCTTGTCAGCATGTTCTCTTAGTGGAAGCGTATATTCTGCTTCCTGTACACGGCTTTTGAACACCAAAGGTGTTAGTGATGCTAGGCCATGTGTAGTGTCGCTGGAATCAAATGGGAGGCCAAGCTCCTCTGCGGCCCTATCTGCGGCACGGTATAGAAACGCCGCAGCATTGACGACTTCATGTTGATGTACGAGTCGTATAAGAGAATCTGTGCAATTTAGAACTGAGCAGGCTGTAGCCAGAACCGTTCTGCGATGAAGACACTCTAAGCTCACCAAGCCTCTACCCCCTTTATCTCGAGGGAGGTATATTCGAGGTACGGAAGATCTAGGTTTGCTTCGGTCAAGTTTCTTCAACTCATCGACGTTCCATTTTACTGCACCAAACTTTTAGAGCAGTAAAGGAACGGCCAGCATATTGGTCGCCTGGATCTTATTCTTTCCAGATAATTCGGAAGCCCAAATTTTCCTAAGAATTTGGCGAAACCTTTCTCCAAGGGCCGTTTTTAACACACGCATATCTTGGGTTTCCGCTTGCGGTATTCCAAGATATGTATATGTTTCTCCAATACCAAGATGTTGAATGGTATTTCCGCCTGTTAGTTGAACATCCTGATCGTGACTATATTATTATTATTATTATTATTAAATACAGAATGAGGGGTCAACAATTCCGGAGTGTGACTGGAGTGGACAATGAAACTAAGAGAATATGTGGTTCGTACTTACTTTTAGACCGAAAATTGATGGACATGTGCGACGAGAACACCTTGGTCTTCTTTTAAACGCATTTCTTTACTTGGCGGAGAGAATAAACGAACAACATCTAGTAAGCCAAAAACGCACAATCTTTGTTAATGAACTGCTTCCTGGGGAATAAATGAATGAATGTAGAGGAGGTTTGTGATGTTTTAGGCTGAGACGCTGAGGCAGACTGTATTGAAGTCGTTGTGCAAGTACAGGAGGCGGAACAACGCCAGTTTTGGTACCACAACAACCGAATACGAACACAAACAATACTAAAGTCTCAAAAAATCTTAAACATCATCATTGTATTCAACCACTCAATAATCCTGCGTTTTAGACAACAAGTGTTCACTATTGCGCATCTACAGGCTCAGAAAACTATCATAGCTTTCTTTACCACTACGTCAACATGGAATTTCTAGGTTAATTTAGGGTCAAATATTACTTGTAAATACTGTGCTGATTTTGAAAATTCTACTTCCCTACCGTCTTATCCGGGATAACAAACAAAAAGGGTCTCTGTACCATTGCTCTACTATGTTGAGCGCTGATTGCATGAGCTCCACTAACGTACCCTCATGTTTCCCTGTTATCAGGATGACCAGGTCATATACGTATCCCTGAGTGTAAAAATCCGAATCGTTTAAAACATGAATCAGGGCATCAATGACAAGCGCCCACTGGTTGGATGAAAGAACACAAATAGACCCACCAGGGTCTGCAATCCTTCTTGAATTACTGCAGGAAATATTTTATTATCTCTGCAGCTTCAAATGGTTTGAATTGTTTAACTGCCCATATAATTTTGGAATGTGTAACAAAACGACTGGCTACTTTCCAATCTTCCATTCTGGCTCCAAAAGTTGGTCCTCCTGAAGGGTATGACTAATGGGCCGCCCCCTTAGTCGTGTAATCCAACTTTAAGCCCTGGAAGTGTACCCTTATTAGGTGCTCTAGGATTTCATTAGTCGTTGAGCTATCTCGCTGGACGGCAAAATTTATGCCCTCAGTTGACATGACCCTTAAGGTTCTTTGGAGTCCAGCAGCGTTAAGGTTGCCCTGTACAAGTCCCAGTTCCCATTCTTTTGAGCCCTGTCAAAAAGGCGTCATGTATCCTTTTTCATGTCCTCAAAACCAGGATTTCACCAGGGTGCATCCCTGTCCGTTTTCCTAATATGAAGAGGGCAATTGTCCTCATGCATTCATAACTTTTTACAAGTCGTCTACAGAAAATTCTACTTGTTTAACAGACTCAATTCTGTCCGATATAATGCACAGTAAACTGTTGATATCCTTCTTATAAGTACTTAGTTAGGTGTTTCAGGGTGCCCATACCATTGAGCCTCAGGTCTACCGGCTGTCAAGGACAAGCATATCTGCCTATGATCCGATAGTGACGTAGCCGAGGATACATACCATCATATAACCATTTCGCTAATACTTATCGAGCATCAGACCATTTAATGAAGTTAAAACAATATGGTAGTTAAAAGGTTATCTAATAAAAACTCACCCCTGTAGTTGGTGTTATTACTACTTGTATCTCAAGTCGAATGATGTGCGTTAGCATCACATCCGATGAGCAATAGCCATCCTTCAACACAGCACTAACCAGATTTCTTCACTTCTCAGATGACGGGTGACCCTGGGAGTCAAATTGTAGATACGCTGAGAAAATCACTATAGTTTGGCGCTTGCCTCCTAAATAGTGCTCTATCTTTATTACCACTAAGTCTCCAGGATAAAATCTTGGTTATCCAATAAATTAAATATCACCTCTGACATAAAAAACTGCCCTAGGTGTTTTGAGAGGTAAATGAGCAGATGCTCATTTACCGTGTTCAAGGTTAATTTGGTTAAAATCCAGACTGCAAGAGGGACATCTATTGCCCAGTTTAGCTTCCAGTTGTCTCCTCCACATCCTCCGAAAACAGATCTGGAGCTCTGTCTTCAAGTGCAGCTTTGGCTTTTGAGAGGATCTTCATGTTGATCTTCTTCAACCTATAGTGAGACCTGCAGTCAAACTTCTTGAGGCTCTTGACCACTCCTGACTCTGCAGTTATTACAAGTTGGGTAGCTTAACTACATGCCTGAATATCGATAAACTTCCATCCTCCTGTTTTTAAGGTCGGATTTTGGACTGCTATCCTCTTAAGTGCTGCTTTTGGCTCCACGAATTCACCAGGAATCCAAGCCAACAGCTTTACTGGCCTTGGTGGCCTTGGTGGTCTGCACCTTATCGATTTTCTTCTCCAATACCGCTTTAATTGCCTTGACCTAGTTGACATCGAATTTGGTTGTACGGAATACCTCGGCGACTATGGCCATTTTCAGGTGACTTTGAAGAGTTTGGCTATAAGAGTCTGTTGGATCTCAGGCGTACCATGTTCTGCTCCCTAAAATCATTCGGTTTGCTGCTATCAGAATGGGGTCTTTTTGAAGTCCTCATTTGGCGGTTTTTTTTTTGTCCGATTTATTTACTGTTTAGCATCTCAAACTCTTCTTATCAGCTTCCAATAATTTAGCTTGTCGAGGTTTAACGGTTTGGTTTGCCCCCCCCCCCCTCCCGCATCAGCATCGCACGTAGGTTCACCTAAGTCGCTGCCTCTAGCCATGCCAGGGTTACTCCGAGAAATTTGGAATCACAAAAGACCTGTACAGAATTCAGATTACAAAAACGTAATTTCAAACCATAACACAGGACCACAAAATGGTTTTGGGAGTCTACTTGGATTCTAATAGGTGTCCTTTATGTTTTTGGGGCATTCGCAGAATTGAGCCAGGACGTGAGGATTTGCAGTAAAATTCCAAAAAATACCAATTGAAAAATTGGTATTGTAGGGTGTGAGGATTTTGGGTTTGTGGGTTTGTTGTTTTTTTAACGTGAGTTCCCTTGCCCCTTACGATGGGGTGCTTGTTTAACGTGAGCTTCATTGCCTCTCACAATGGGGTGCTTGTTTAGCGTGAGTCCCCTTGCCTCTCATGACATTCGTTCTTTATAACTCGCTCAATGCTTATCCTTTCTTTTCGGAATAACGTGTTTTTTTCGTTTCAAATGATCTGCAAATGGGTCTTCGTCTATGTAGTATTTTAGTATTACGTTGTAGGCTCTAGCAGTAATTGGCCATCATATTTTCATTCCAAACACCTTGGTATCTTTGTTCCATTATGTTGATATCCAGATGGAACCTTTCACCGTGCTCCTCACTGAAGGCCCCAAGATTTTCCGGAAAAAATTAAAGATGTGAATGAAGGTAATGAATTTTAGAGTTCATCAAACATCCCAAATTTTTGTATGGGGTCAGCATTTCCTCAACATATTTTTTATAATTTGGATTCTTATTGTTGCCTAAAAATTTTGAAACAACATTTTTAAAACCTGTCCAAGCAGCAAGTTCAAGTGTTGTCATTTTATTTAGAAACTCTTCGTCCTTTATAAGAGCCCTTATTTGAGGTCTATCCAAAACTCCCTCATCAATTTTTGCTTGAGATAGGTTTGGAAACTTCATGAAGAGATAGCTTAAAGCATCACTGTCACTTGATCGCATAGCTTTAATAAATTGCTTAATGAGCCCGAGTTTAATGTGCAAAAGTGGTAAAAGTATCTTTGTAGTGTTTACTGATGGATCATATGATATATTCTTTGAACCTGGAGTCAAAGTTTGACGAACTGTCCAAACTTTTTTTATGCAATAGTTAGCACGATCACGACTATCCTATTCGCACAAAAAACAAGGAAATTCAACAAATCCATTCTGTTGACCAAGTAGAATTGTTATGATCTTTAAGTCACCGCATATTTGCCAGTTGTGTTCATCATATTTTAATTTAGTAAGCAACAGTTTAAGATCATTGTAGCTCTCTTCTAAACTTCTAGAATATGCTACTGAAAGAGACGCATACACATTCCCATTGTGCAATAATACTGCTTCAAAACTTTGTGTGGATGAATCAAGAAATAGCCGCCAATCTACAGGATTGTAATTGATGCAAGTTAAACTCAGAAATCAAACCTGGAGTATCATTACAAAAAACTAAAAGCCTTCGTGGGAGAAATAATGCTTAAAAGGTTCATCTCTTTTTCTATAAAAAGATACCTTAGTATTATTTGTAAGAACTCCTTTTTCTTTTAGCCTAGATGCGAGAAGCTCAGCGTTTTCTTTTGAGAGTCCTGAATCTCTTACGAGATCATTTAGTTCTGGTTGGTTAAACATTTCAGTAGCTTCTTTATTTTCGTCATCGACTTTTTCGAGATTAGATTCACCATCTTCACTATTTTTTGACACCTGAGGTTCTGCAATTTCTTTATTCACTCCCATGGATTCGTTTTCCTTTATTCTTCTCCCAACTGAGGCTTCTAGAATGTTTTTTTGAATTGGCATTGTAATAGAAGCGACCGATGGATATGAAATATCATATCTGTTTTTCGCATTAAACCCAAGTGTATAAACCAAACAGAAATAACAGTCATCTATATGATTCGCAGGTTCTCGCCAAATCATAGGAGAGCTAAAGCGTTTCTTTGTTTTATCTCCCTTTTGCCATTTACTAAGAAATGTCGCACAATAAGCGCACAAAGTATTTGATATCCAAGTCTTATCAACATCAGCCATAGCATTTGGATAGCAAGAGTTATATATTTGTTTGTAATGATGTGTAGAAATCTTCCTGTTTCTTTTTAACACGAATTCTCCATAAACAAGACAAAACTCGTCCGAATAGTTTGTGCACATTGTCATTTTTGTTCAAAAAGATCACAGATCATTTGAAACGAAAAAAACACATTATTCCGAAAAGAAAGGATAAGAATTGAGCGAGCTATGAAGAACGAATGTCGTGAGAGGCAAGGGAACTCACGCTGAATAAGCACCCCATCGTGAGAGGAAAGGAGACTCACGTTAAAAAAGCAACCCATCGTGAGAGGCAAGGGGACTCACGCTGAACAAGCACCCCATTATGAGAGGCAAGAGGACTCACGCTCAACAAGCACCCCATCGTGAGAGGAAAGGGGTCTCACGTTAAAAAGGCAACAAGCCCACAGACCCAAAAACCTCACGCCCTACAATACCAAATTCTCAATTGGTATTTTTTTGAATTTTACTGCAAATCCTGACGTGCTGGCCCAATTCTGCGAATGGATTCGTGTTCAGCGACCCCAAAAACATAAAGTACACCTATTAGAATCCCAGTAGACTACCAAAAACATTTTGTGGTCCTGTGTGATTTTTTAAATAAATTTGATAAAACAAGTAAAATCGTTGAACCTATTGAAAATTTTCAAAATGAACACAAAGAGTTAGTTTTCTTGAAAGCTGATAAAGTTAATACAACTGTCGCTAAAAATCGCACTGATTATATAACAACTGTTGAAAATATGTGAAAAATTAAATTCTCTTCAGAAATATTAAAACTAGTCTTCTTCCAACTCTCGAGAAAAAATGTAACGATATTGCTATCAGAGGGGAAAAGAAAAGACTTATAAATGATAGCATGTCATATAGATTAAAAACACATAATAGTGTTGTTTCTAAAGCATGTGCTCTCCCAAAAGTTCATGGACCAAATTTAAAATGGCGTTTGATTACTTCTGCAGTAGGTTCTCCTGCTTATAATTTAGCTAAATACATTTCAAATTGTTTAAAACCAGTTTCTGGGAAAAGTCAGGCATTTGTAAAGAATAGTTGGGACTTAAAAGAAAAGCTTAAAAATATTAAAGTACCTGATTTACATTCTATAGTTTCACTTGATGTAGTATCAATGCATGATAGTATTCCATTGGACCTTGCATTATATTCTATTGAAGAAAAAATAAATATAAATCATAACCTAATAAAAATCACCAAAAATAAATTTGTAATTGCTACTAGAACCGTTTTAAATAATACAGTATTTTCTCTCAATAATATATTTTACAAACAGATTTCAGGTTGCCCAGTGGGCTCTCCATTATCTCCTACTGTTTCAAACTTAGTAATGGAAGATGTTGAAAAAAGAGCTCTTGATAAGTTAAGTTTTACTCCTATTCTTTACAAACGATATGTGGATGATAGCCTAGCTATCGTTTTATCGGATAAAATAGATAAATTCATAAATACTTTCAACAATATGGTAGATTCGATCAATTTCACTATTGAAAAAGAAGCAAATAATTCTATTGCTCATCTTGATTTATGTATTATTGAAACTCCTGATGGTAACTTGATCACAAATTGGTATAGAAAGCTTTCTTGGTCAGGACGTTATCTAACATACAATTCTCATAATTTATTTTCTCAAAAAGTTGGTTTGATCAAATGTCTTGTCGACAGATGTGTAAAATTGAGTGATATGAAATTCCGAAAAGAAAACTTAGATCAACTAGAAGTAACTCTACACTGAGAGACCTTTTGTTGGAATAAATGAAAAAAATGAATTAGAATTTGGTATAAAATCGTACCAAAATAGGGAAAACCGAGGTTTTATTACACTTATTCGTATTACAGTACCGAAGTTTAATATTATCATACGAGTATTTAAAACACGAAGACGACAAAGTAGTATTCTAAATACGAAATATTATGAATCTCCATTTCAAGAATTAACACTATGAAAAAGTGATATTCTTTTTACTGAGTTTTCGAAAAATAATTTGAATAAGAAAAATAGTGAATATCATAATCTCGAAAACGTATTTTAGAAATTGATATTATCTATATGAAGTTGACAGAAACCTAAGACGCATAGCAAACTATGAAATCCTTATTGTTGATTTTTCATACAGTTTCGTTTGAGAATGCTCCTCGAGTGTTTCCGCCGTTTTCCGATCGAGCCCGATTGCGCAGAGCCGAATATGGAACGCATGGAACACCGGCCGCAGTCGGTCCAAATCAAATTCGGTTCAATTAGAAATTAGATTAATGCATGTAAATATTGTAAAATCCCATTATTATTATTTTTAAAGAATTACTTGAAACAAAAAATTCGCTTAACGAGAAAATTAATTATACCTTTATTTTATTTCTATTCTCTACTCCAATCCCTGTCCAGATTTCCAAAAATTGGAAAAAGAGCATTTAATGCGTTAATTTTCAAAATCACAAACTTATTTTTTAAATATTCAATAATGTTTTATTACTACAATCTTTTAACTATCAGAAAAAATATATTTTTTTTAATTAATATATAATATTGTACACATTATTTATATCTGACTCCTTAGTTCTGTCAAAAGATGCTTGGTAGTAGTGAAACAGGCGCTTTTATCACATGTATACCGAAAGGTTATGTTTCACAACATTTTAAATAAAAGTTAACTCTTTCTATTTTCAATTCATTCATTTACTATATGGGATTCAAAACATGAGGAATTTTTTCTCTCGAAATTTATACACTAAGATAATAAGATTTAATTAAATGAGTGCAATTTATAAAATATTACATCTAAATACACTCAGGTTTATTATAATGAGTTACTGAGATATCAGATTGGATAATGTTATTCATACAAGAATATTATCAGTTCCTTTAAAAAAAATGTATTTTATAAAAAATCAATTCAATCATTGAAAGTGATAAAATATTTAACCTATCTATTAACCAAATTTTTGAAGCAACAAATCACTCGAGAAACAGGGCCCAGATATTTTTCATACTGCCCTGAATTGTCAAGCGACGCAGCTTTGCCGAGATTTTTGCCAATTATTCCATAATAAAAGTTAGCCGTGGGGTTTAGTTGTTAGGAATAAAATGCGTTAGTGCTTCGGGTAAGTTAGGTTCGAATCTCGCCGCAGCGATTTCGATTTTTCATAGCGATTAAGCGTGCGATTATGTATGTAGTGAATAAATTAAGTATATAATAATACAAATTATAATTGTACGCGTGTTTCCGTATATAATTGTATTTAGTTTGTGTATTTAGTTCCTCCTTCTGAAGGTTGAATCTTTTGGTGGAGGAGGGAGTTATTTTTCATATAGTCGTTTGAGATTCTCGTATGCTTTGTATGTCAACTTCAAAAGATGTTTTCACTCTTTCGAATAAATTGTATTACTATCGTTTTAATTTCGCTTGCCAACTTTGATATAGTGAATTTTAAATTCTCGCAAGTTTTATAAGAGTTAATGCAACATTCTTTCCATTTGTTCAAACAAAAATATTAATTCTGCCGGCTAAAAACCACTATATTCATTTTTGATACGCAAACCCTGTTTTCCCTATTTTGGAACGATATTATAATAAATTCTCATTCATTTTTATGATTTATTCTAACAAAAAGTCTCTCAGTGTACTTAATATCTTTGTTTTAACGATTTATGTGATTCATTCATAAACCAGGCGAAAAAGTCGTACATAGTGGGAAATATGATTTAGAATTTTCATTTGTTTTCTATAAATAATGTATAAAAACAATGAAAATTATACGTTATATTTCCCACTATGTATAACTTTTCCATATTTCATCAATATCCTTAGCACGTTTCTAATAGTCGTTGTAGCTAGATCAAGGATAATGATCACAGATGGAAAAAACCAACCAACAAACGCGTGACAGCATTCAGAAATAAGGTTATAAAAGCCGGTAGCCTCTCCGCCGCTAGGTGCGCTATAGTTGCTCAAGTCAAAGTTGCGGGAAAATTTAAATTAGATAAATGAAAAATTACTTTTTTATTACAAATTACTAATAAAAGTTTATAGTTTACTCATAAAAAAATGTTATCAGTTTGAAAAGACTAAATTTAATATTTTAAGTACTGATTAGTTTTTATAGCGTATATATTTCTGCACGGTATGTCGCGAGACGAGCGCGCTACAGTTGTCGCTGAAAACATCGACCTATTTCCGTCTTTATCTAACTATCTTCCTTTCACTTATTGTGAAAATGTGGAATGCTTACGAAAAGAGGCCTTTTTGTAAGCATTCCTCATTTCGTACGTTCTTTATTCGCATCGTTCGAAATGCGCCACATTACACACAGATCATGAGTACGAAAACACGCCATTTTCATGATAGTGTTGTAAAAATCTTCTTGAATCCACGTACTACGATCTTCAAACAAGTAATAGCTTAACAAAGGATAATCAATCAAAAACGGTAGAATCAGCCATAGTTTATTATTATTATAGATTAGCAGTTCGAACTCGAAAGTTCAT
>CAKNYM010050875.1:0-66585 GCA_932195095.1 Andricus curvator
CGGTACACTGCGTTCCTAGGATTGAGTTTAGTTTATCGTTGTTTTTTTGTTGTGAGATTTCCGGATTTCTATTTAATGAATCTTGAGGTTTGAATTTTGGGAATTTAAGTGGCCTCGAAACGGCCTGGCGCTCAACGGAAATTTTAGATTATTATAAGACTTTCAGGAACCAGTGCCGAAGTTATGTAGTGATTTTAATTATTTAATCATAATTAAATTGCAACATTTCAATCTATATATCGGGCATAACTTCTGAAGTGTACCCACCTCGAAAATAAAAGTTGTCCGATCGGGCTAAAAATTGGCCCAATTGTAGTCCTATTAGATAGTACTCCTCACACCAAAAATTAATTCATTTGATAATTATTTATCAAAGTGGAGGGGGTACAATTTTTGGGTTTTTTAAGCAAAGCCTTACTTTCAAACGTTTGTAACTTTTGTCCTATTGCCAAAATAGTTTTAAAAGAAAGCTGAGATTTGTTCCTATAAGACCCCCAATTTTCAGAGTGGCAAATTAATTCCTCTTTGAGTAATAGAACGATACGTAAACAAGATTCCATGATAGGGCGGGTGGCGCGCAATTTCCCCTAGTGCGCTCACGCCGAGGATCTTTGTGCAACGCTTTAGTGCCAGTTTTTCAAGTTAAATAATATTATATGCTACTAGAATAACTGCTCTCTGCATTTGCGTGCGTCATGAGAATGTCAAGTTGATGTTGAATGAAATAAATATTCAACATTTAAAAGAGGATACTGACATGGTGCTCACAAATTATCACGACTGCCTGGATGCTATTGTATGGTATGTCCTAATTCTTCAAGTTTCTGTCATTTAGGAGGGTGTGAAAACTGTCCAGGTACTTCAAACTTGAAAGATAACATCACAAAAGCTTTTGATGAACATTGTATTAATGAAGTGAGATTTGAAATTTGGTTACAGACCGACAGATGTACTCTAAAGACTCTGTTAATGGATACTGATGAATTCCTAGATGATTTCTGTGAAAGGCTTCTAGAATTAAAAACTCATCACTTTATTTCGAAGGAGCAATCATCTTTTTTTTAAAACCTGAAGGAAAATTTATTGCATAGGGAGTTTTTGATTTGCTTCGATTTCGCTGAGAATTACGCCTTCATAATTCAGAATGCAGCGCAATCATTCCACTGGAAGTAATATTATATGGTAATATTATGTATCTTTCTGTTCGATTTTTTGGCGATAGTTTCAACAGTTGTTTTCTTTGCAGGCCTTTTTTGTGGTTTCTCTTTTTTGCCATTCGAGAAGATGACGTATTTCTCAGAGGACAAAAACTTCTTGAGTTGAAGTTTTCCATCTTGAGTGGGAATGAAAGAGCGGTACTGTAATGTACCTGGTATCGTGACAGCTTTGTCAAATCTGGCTTTCAGTAACTCGGTGGCTGAGGCATGATTTTCTTTGCTGCAGAAAAAAATTTCAGTTTCCTTACAGTTACTCTTGAACGTGCTGCTTGTCTCTTTATATTCGCTCCTATACCATCACATGCACCCTTACCATGAGATGTACCATGGAAGTGCCATTCAGCTTGGATACCAAAATCTTCTTCATGGGCTTGGAGATTAATAAAGCTACTCTTATTTTCAGAATGTTGCCCTGCACCATCAGTGAAATAGTAGATTTTCTTTGGCCTGAAATGAGTTTTCAAGTAATCTACTATTATCTTTTTATACTCGTGAACAGCCACCATGTCATGAGTAAGCTATCAGATATGATTGCGATACTTACGTGCTTGAGCTCTCCATCTTTTTTATAATAAATCACCACAGTGAATATTGTAGCTTGGTCATTGTTCCAGTGGAATGATTGCGCTGCATTCTGAATTATGAAGGCGTAATTCTCAGCGAAATGTGCCCAAATTTGAAAAAAGTCAAATTTATTTTTGATTTTCAAAAATTTGGGTCAAATTTTGACTTAAAAAAAAACTCGTTATTACCACCAGAAAGTTTGTGAAAGAATCTATCGAAAATATTTGAAGTGAAATTTTGTTTAAGGCAATAGGACAAAAGTTACAAACGTTTGAAAGTAAGGCTTTGCTTAAAAAACCCAAAAATTGTACCCCCTCCACTTTGATAAATAATTATCATATGAATTAATTTTTGGTGTGAGGAGTACTATCTAATAGGACTACAATTGGGCCAATTTTTAGCCCGATCTGACAACTTTCATTTTTGAGATGGGTACACTTCAGAAATGATGCCCCATATATAATTTAAAAAAAAAGTTAAACAACCACCTCAGGGTCCCACTAAGAGCAACTGCCATCCAACAAAATGTCAATAGCCCCCAGTAGCAACGCGGTAAATCACACCTATGGCCACGCCTCACAACCGTGAGATGGGTATATATATATAATACTCTGGGATACCGGGTGACATCTCAGAGTATCAGCCTTATCCTTGCACGCGGGGCACTACAAGGATGGACAAACCCTTTTCCCTAGCTTCTCGTGGGAACAACAATGACAACACCAAACATAGTTTTAGGAAGCGCGGTTCAAAACAATCGAACGAGCAGGGCTCTCGACAATGCGATTGACCGGCAGAATCTCATTATTTTTAAGTGGACGGATCGACTCAGGGACGACCTGCTGGAGTGCTATGATACCAGTATGGCCCCTGAACGAAAAGGTTACACGGCGCGACTGCATGCTCTGTGGTGCGAGAAACACCCAGAGCTCTCGGATTTTTCGCAAAAACGTCTGCGAAACCGTGCCGAGGACCTCCGGAAAAGGGGTTATATAAGCGGAGCGCCTACACAAACGCAGCCAGAACAAGCCGGCAAGAGAGAAAGAGAGACGACACTGAGACCAATCTCGAACAGGCATCCAATAGAGGAAGAACGATGCTTCAAGACCCGGAGAATCATCAACATTCAGGTTTCTCCCAAGTCCAAAGATCTGAACGAACTGGATGATGAGCTTCGTGGAGATTTTTCCGAAGAATCCGACCTCTGGACTATCAATTGTAGTGTGTACAATGCAACGAGAACTTTGGCAGATGCATACCGTAAAACAAAACCAACGGTTGATCATAAGACCAAAAGACGAATGCATCAATTTAGCACAAAGATAGGCTGGGCAAGACAGTACGCGTCCCGCATTCAGTGTGTGATTGACTACATAACATCTGGCAGGACTTTCACTGCCAAGGTTCGACAGTTCGCGCGCGAACTGCAGATCCGTCATCACACAATCAACAAGTCAAAGCTACTGACCATCAGGCAGCATATTGTTGACAGAATACGAGTACTATCTAACACTAGGAGAAGTCTAGAGCGGAGAGAGAGGTGGGTCAGAGAAAATCAACAGTTTTTGTCTGACCCATCTCGACTCTTCCAAGACCCTCCAGTTACTGTCGACCATCCACCCAAACCAGAGGAGGTCAAAGCATTTTGGAGAGAAGTCTACTCTCTCGCACTTCGCCATTCCGAAGGGTATCTCAGCGGCAAATCTGGAAACCGAAAGCATAAGATCACTTATGTATTTTACATGTATGATCTTAAGATCTATGCTAGGAATCAAGAGAAACTATATCTAGCTCTAAAAATTGTCAAAGAGTACACTCAAGAGATTGGAATGGAGTTCGGGTTAGAGAAATGCGCCAAGGTTAATTTGAAGAAAGGAAAACTTAATGGCATCCCCGAAGATCCTGAGCTCGTTGACAGAAGCGCTATACGACACCTTTGAGCTGGAGAGACCTATACATACCTGGGCGTGTTACAGAGCCGCATTCAGGACGTGACATCTATAAAGGATACTCGCCGATGCAGATACAAACGTCTCATCCGACGGATATGGTCTTCCGAACTGTCGGCGAGGAACAAAGTATCTGCAACGAAGATGCTTGCCGTCCCCGTAGTACTCTATTCATTTGGAATAGTTCCATGGACGAAGGACGAGCTCAGATCCCTTGATATCGGGTCCCGAAAGGTCATGCACATGCACAAAAGCATGCACCTTAAGTCTTCTGTTCCACGACTTTACATCTCACTCCGTCAACGTGGTCGCGGAATACTGAATCTTGAATGTCTTCACAACAGGATTATTCTGAGTGCAGCACATATGGTCGCAAATGGACAAGACCCTCTTCTTAAAATGGTCAGAAAACACAAAGAAGTGGGCAAAGGGGCGTTTCTGTACAAAGCAGCGGAGGAGGCTGCTGAAACATTCGGCCTTGACTTCAATATTAGGGGTGAGCAAAATGCATCAAATCTTATCCATCTTCAATATTCACTTCTGAAGGCCCGGATTAAGAAAGCACAGGAGAAAAACTTCCACGAACAGCTCCTCGACAAGAGGATGCACGGCATCTTCCACAGAAATGTGGAAGATCAGTCGATGTCGTATGAGCTAACGTTTGCTTTCCTTAGATCACCCGGATTGAAGTCGGGCACGGAGGGCTTCATTTTGATATGGCAAAACGGTGTCATTTCCACTCTAGCATACCGACGCCAGATTTTGAGCCAACACATTCCCGATGATAGCTGCTGAGCGTGCCATGCACACCCCGAGTATCTAGGCCACATACTATCTAGTTGTCCAACTCATGCGGAAACGACGGTTACACCCAGAATATTCTGTTAAGCTAATCGTCTTGATCATTTGCGCTCTTGGAGGTGCCAAGGTTTCACTGGTTAATAGCCTGAAAAGCTTCCCTGCGTGTCAACAAAATGCTGAGACACTTGCGGGGAAAATGCAGAAGGCCGTCGTCCTTAGGTCGCTCCGTGTCCTCAGTGTGCACGAGACTTTTGCAGGATCATCGTATTGAGTTCGTTGTAGACTGTAACCACCTATCTCACGGTCGTGAGACGTGGTTACAGCTGAAATTTTACCGCGATTTCGCTGGGAGCGGGTGCAATTTTTCAGATTAGCACCCGCTTCCGGCGAAATCCTGCGGTTTTCCTTATGACAACGTAACAACCGTGCCAAAAGCTGAATGGCACCTGGGTGAGGTGTCTTAAACAGTGACTATGGGATACCGGGCGACCTCTCAGAGTAAGCAGCCTTATCCTTGCACGCGGGGCTCCACAAGAATGGACGAACCCTTTCCCTATCTGATCGTGGGAAGAACAATGACACCAACAGACAATGCCGATCATCCTAGAGTTCGGGGTGATGAAAATAATTTAGATGGAAACGATGGAAGCACGTTTCGCATCAGTCTTTGCGAAATCAAGCCGATTACCTACGGAAAAATGTATGTATACGCGGAGCGCTTCCCCAACCGCTGCTTGATCAAGCTGCAGATGAAGATGAGAATGCGACATTAAGACCAACCGTCGAAAGCAGGCACCCTTTGAGAGTTGATCGCGATTTCAGGACAAGAAGGAATATTAACATGCAAGTTTCTCCTAAGCCCCAAGATCTGGCTGAAATGGATGCCTTCCTTAGTGGAGATATCTCGCAAGAGTCCGGCCTCTGGACCATCAATTTCTCAGTTTATGGTGCTGCGGGAGCTTTGGCTGATTCAAATCGAAGGCTAAAATCGACGATGGATCAAAAGACCAAAAGACGCTTGCATCAACTGAACAAGAAGATTGGATGGGCAAGACAGAATGCATCCCGTATTGAATGTGTGATTGACTACATAACATCTGGTGGACCGTT
This sequence comes from Andricus curvator, assembly GCA_932195095.1. Taxonomy (NCBI): domain Eukaryota; kingdom Metazoa; phylum Arthropoda; class Insecta; order Hymenoptera; family Cynipidae; genus Andricus; species Andricus curvator. The sequence continues at coordinate 5,642 of CAKNYM010050875.1, forward strand.
CACGGAAAGGGTTCGAAAGTTCGCCCAAGAAGTAAGGATCTTGAATCACACACTGAACAAGTCAAAGCTGCTGACAATCAAGCAGCATATTGTTGAAAAAATACAGCTGTTATCTGGCGCAAGGAGGAGAATACAGAAGAGGGCGAGATGAATCAGGGAGAATCAACAGTTTCTCGCTGACCCATCGCCCAAGGAGGTAGAGAATTTTTGGAGAGAGGTATAAAAGATCCCGAAAACACTAAAGTTGACAGAAGATACTGACAATATCATCCGTTTCAAGGAGTTTTGTGACAACGTCATACAATCTGAGGAGGAATGTCCATCAATCACTGCCGATGAGGTGAAAAAAGCACTTAGAGGCACGAAGAACTTTTCCGCTGCTGGACCATATTCCCGTTGCTAAAACTACTGTCCCGTTCGAGAATTCTTCATGAATTATATTTAATTTTCATAGAAAAAGTTCTATAGAATTCACAAAAACGTAGGTCTGTAATTATCAGGAATTTTTTCTCATATCCGTCGTCACATCGTAACTAATTCTGTCATTCTGCAAGTAAAAATTTTTTCAGTGTATAAACCAGAGGCTAAAGTCGGGTACGAGCCGGTTAGGACCGAATAAAAGTATTTGGTGGATCCAGTTACAAACCGGGTTAGGTCATGAACCGGAGACAAAAACCGGTTACGGCGCGGTTTGGGCCGTTTAGAACCCACTTGTAACCGGTTTCTAACCGGGTCCCATCCGACATTTTAAGCAGGGATATGTTGCGTAAAAAACCAGACCTTACAGCCATCATTGCAGATAAGGTATATTCTGACTGCGACGAGAATGACATCCTAACAGAAGAACAAAAAGAACGTTGCAAAAACTCGCGGTCCAGTAAAGATCTAATAACCATGAACGTTGTTGCCATGACGCCAGCTCGTAAACATGAAAGAAGCTTGCACATGGCATACATTGACTACGAGAAAGTGTTTCCTTCCGTACACACGACGCATTATCGACTTTCTAAGTCGTGCGACGATGCTTTGGGGTACAAGAATCAAGTATTTTGATCATGGAAAATCAAGGGTAACTAGATCAATATACATTACGACAGAAATCTTGCAACGAGACTCCTTGAGTGCACTATGGTTTTGTTTAGCGTTGAACCTATTGAGCCAAGTACTAAATAGCATGTCTCATGGGTTCGGAATACATGATAATGAGAATGGTCATCAAGTGACCCAACTTCTATACATGGATGACTTAAAGTTATAAGCTAGTTCAGACCAGAAATTGCAGCAAGTGATCGATGTCACAAAGCAGTTTTCCAATGATATCTAAATGGAGTTCGGACTAGATAAATGGAAAACAATGCATTTGACCAGAGGAGAATTAGGGACTACAGAGCTAGAGAACGAGTTCGAGAATGATATCGATGCAATGGCTGAGGACAAGTCATATAAATACCTGGGTATTCTCGAATCTAAGGGTATTCAGCATACGTTTGGGTTCATTAAATGGTCGAACACCGACCTTGAAAGGTTAACAGAACCATCCGCGTGAAAATGTCAAAGCACCAAATGCACCACAGTAATTCGGCAATTGTAAGGGTAGCCCTAACACGGCATAGAGGAAGTAGGGGCATTGTAGATGTGAAGAAACTATGTGAGTCACAAGTTATACAGTTGCAAGACTATTTTTAAGCAAGCGAGAAGTTGCGCTTTACAACACCCTCTGTGAAGCGGATCTTGATTACAGGCTGATTACAAAAAGTCATCCAAGGCGAGCACCCCAAAACGTTAGATCAACATGAAGTGGATAGTGATGCATCCAATATTTGGCCGAAAACGGGCATCCTATTTCCAGAAACGGAAGTTTATGTCATAGCGATTCACTGCAGGGTTGTCAGCGCCAGGAATTATCGCAAACACGTGTTACATCAAGACGTAGTTGACCGGTGTCGATTAAGTTGAGATACCAACGAATCCATCGAGCACATTATTGATGGTTGTCGCGGAATGGCTCAGAGAGAATATACGCATAGAAATAATGATGTGGCGGGCATTATACATCAACAAATTGTCCTAAACCTAGGCCTTGCAACAGCATTGATGCCTTTCTATAGATACATTCCAGTGCCCGTTTTAGAAAACGAAAAAAACATCTTATACTGGCATGCCACTATCCAGACGGATCATCATATCTGAGCCAATCGACCCGATAACCTGATGCCAGAGTTAAAAAGAGGAAAAGTCTACACCACCGACTTTGCTTGTCGACTTAACCTGAATTTGCAGGCAACCCATACCACCAAGATCCATAAGTATAGCGAGCTAAGCCATAAGGTAAATACAATATGGAGGAATGTGAAACATGCATCTATTCACCCCACTATGATTTCAAGTACAGGTAATGTGCATGCAAGATGCACTAAATATCTTGAACACTTATAAGTCAGTAGGGTACTGGCAGCAGCTCAGAAAGTGGTTTTATTAAACGCCTGTCGCATTGTAAGAATCTCCCTAGGCCATCAGGAAGCAAACGAGTAAAAACCTATGGAGTGGTAGATAGTAGCTCTAATAAAGCATTCAGAGGCGACTGTTGTCACCTGCAACGCTTGCGGCCGCTGTGTAAGTACAACAGCGATAAAAGACGAACTCCAAACTACACCATGCTCCTAATTTTGTACCTACAACATTATTGCAAAATATTTCAAACATTGTATCAAGCTCCTAGAGTGCCTGGAGGTGCATCCAAGAATAGTGAAATGCATGGAAGAGCTTATGTTCTTCTGGCGGATAAGATTTGTCGTAACATCTGACAAGAGACAGGTTAATACCAGCTATATCACCTATAAGAGGGGGTTCTTCCAAGGAGACTCTCTCAGTCCGATACTTTTCTGCATCTCCCTCTTGCCTCTATCTGTTGTGCTCCGAGGCAATAACTCTGGATACCTATGTGGCCCGCCGAATGGAAGAAAAAATAAGGTCAACCACCTTTTATACATGGACGACTTTAAACTCTTTGCCTCTTCAAAAGAGGACCTTGAAATCCTTGTGGCGGCGGTGAATAGGTACTCTAAGGCGATTGGCATGAGCTTTGGACTGGACAAGTGTGTCTGCGTCCACCTACACAAAGGAAGACTAGGAACTAAATCATCGCGTGAACATAAGAATGTGCAACTCATAGGTGGAAACACCATTCAATATATTGATAATGGAGAGACATATGCTTCATTTGGAATACCGCAAGCGGAAACCCGGTGGTTCTATCATCCAATAAACTAACTCTGCTCACAATTTGGGTATCATCTTCAACCCCTTCCTCAACTTAAATTAATACAAAAAAAATTAATAAAATTAATTAATTAAATCTATAGAATATTGTATCCTCTTAAAATTAATAAGAAAATCTTAGAAAGTCCCCACGAATTCACTTAGGGCCGGTTCCACCAACCTCGATTAAAAAGTTAATCCTCCGCTAAACCTAGTTACGCGTTCCACCACTTTTTAGCGGTCGGTTAACTCGCGTTAACCACAGTTAAATCTAACCGGTCAAAATTGATCGGTTAAGGCGACTTAATCGTCCTCTAACCTAAAAACTGCAGTGTCGTTGTGAAATATGGAGTTTTTGGAAGAAGTTCTGAGATCGTCTGATGACGAAGTCGAAGAAGATGTTTTTGAATTTATATGTGATATATTAATATATCACGAACAAAACATACATCAACATTCACTTTTTTTAGGTTAGTGTAGACACGAGCGTGGCGTGAACCTTACCTGGATTTGGCGCGCACGGACATATTGCTTTGCTTTCCACTCGACCGACGGGTAGCCAATCACACGAATGATTTAAAGTAAAATAGGAGTTACTTCGAAAAGGCTATCTGGTTAGCTAACCGCGCCCACGAAAAATGTGGTGGAACGCACAACAGGATAATCCAAGCTTAACTATGGCGTTAACTTTAACCCGCCGTCAGTTAACCACTGATTTAACCGAGTTTGGTGGAACCGGCCCTTAGTATCTACGCTCATCTTCCCTCTTTTAGACTACATGCTGTCTTGTGTACGATGACATATCCCTTGAACTTGATGTCAAACTACACAGTGCACTAAATGTATGTGTGCAATTTATCTACGACCTGAAGAGATACTTATCCATATAACTGTACGAGTTGTGGCTATTAAAGAACCGGAATGATTTTTTTGGCGCTTACTTTGGGCCTCGGCAACGACAAGCCGAGTCCGATATTGACCTGTGCCCCCCCCCCCCCCGCACCCACCAAATTTCAAGGTTGTATGAACTTTAGTACGACATTAATCTTTGTTCGAAGTTGACCGTCCGCCTGAGCTCCGCCAGAATTATGTTGCGTGTAGAAGTATAACAGCGCGTCAAAGTGAAGTTTCTTATGAAACTTGGAAAATTCGCTATAGAAACGTATAATTTGTGTAATGAAAAGGAACGAGGTTCCTTGAATTAATTCTGAATCCCTGATGCTAATTGAACTACTTGACAAATTTTCGAAGCCACGCTGATAAGGGCCGCGGAAAGAAAGAAGAGGATCTCCGATGGACAGTCTTACCTGGAATTGAGTTTGCTCAGCTGGATTACGCGTGACTTGACTTGGTGGGGACGCCTACGACATCTCAGCAAGGAGAAATAAATTAAGGAGGAATTTAATTGGATGGACGATACCTTCTACCAAAACGAAAGTGAATGAGGATACAGAGCAATGCTTGACGAGTCGATTTCATGAATCAAAGTTTGTTTCTGTCAATTTTTTGAAATTATAGGGATCTCTTGATCGAGGCAGATCATTCTGTCACTTTAGCAATAAATCTGATAAGTGTATAAATATGTAGAGATTATTCATTTGGTATTTGTATAAACCTGTGTGAACATATGTCGGCGCTTAATTATAAATTTGAAAATTGAGCTTTAACGTAAGGAATTTGAAACGAAGCATCACAACGGATTTGTAGCTAATTATCAAATATGCATGTAAATAAGTATGCAGGTATGCAGGATTTACATCACACTATTTCGCTTCTCGATTATTAATATGAATTTTTAGAGCCATACTACTGATTTGTTTCAATGAATGTTTAATATAATAACCTAATCATTGGAATTGTCACTTCAAAAAATATAATATAAAGTAGAATTTCAAACATTTCAAGATGTCCGTTCTTACAACACCACCACGTCTGGATGGATCACCTCATTTGTGAAATGGAGCTTATGTCGATGAGTGTCTATCTCGTACTCAAGTTTTCGATTGGTTAAAAAAATTTAGGGAGGAGAGGGAAGTGCGTGAAGACGATCCGCATCCCAGCCACCCTCGCACATTGAAAACCGATGGTGACATCGAAAAACTAATTGAAACTATTCAAAAAAATCGATGCCTGATCATAAAAGCAACTTCTAAAGTAGTGAAGCTCGATAAAGAAACCATTAGACACATTCTAAATAACGGTTTCGATATCGAGCTTCACTACTTCAGAAGTTGCTTGGATGCATTCTAAATAAAAAAGTATGCGTGAAATGACATTAAATGTGAAAGGACAGATCATGGATACTTCACTAGGACAACATTAACCAGAACATTCTCAACCAGAAACTGCTGATACTTTTAACCAGAATTTATAGTAAGGGCATATTTAACACTCTATTCTAGTTGAATTAACCAGAATTCTGGTTGGTTCAACCAGAGTTTTTTTTTGGAGTGCGGAATCTTTCAGTAGATTTGGATATCCATCCCATTTGATCATGGATAACAACTTTTATGGGGGCATCTTTTTAAAAATTAATGAAAGCAGGAAGAATTCGGCATAGCACAGTGCCTCCGCATCTCACTACTACGAATGGAGCAGCGAAAAAATTTTGTTGACGTTTTTAAAAGAAAGGCGAGTAGTATGTTAAAAAATCGTTTTCCGCTGAAAGCTGTATTTATAAAATTTGTTTTTGACTACCGGAGAGCACCTCATAAGGCCACAAACGAATCTCCAGCTAGCCTCATGTTTGGCCGAGAACTGAAAACTCAATTTTCACTCTTGCGTCCTCCTTCAGTAGAGAATAGTATATTGCCTGACGAGGGGAAAGACCGCCATTTACATTTATCTGTCACTTTCTTCCCTAGGGTTGAAAATTCGATTTTCGACCCGCTCCACAGGCATCGAAAGTCGAATTTTCGATTGAGGTATGATGAAAAAGAATAACCGATTAATTAGAAAGGCAAATACGCAATAGTATAGGGAATAGGGAAGTAAATCAAAAGGCCTAAAAACTAGAATTTTTCTATTCAAACTTTCAAAATGTAACATTTTCTAAAATATCATAGAAATGGTACCATTTTCTTTAACAAAAGCATATAAAACGCGGATACCCGAGAGTTCGAGCGTATGAAACCCTGTATTTAAACAACTTCCCGTACAGGTTAATATTAGATCAAGCGTCACCTCTCTCTCCTCGTCTACAGACTATTGAAAATAAAATAAATAGCTCATCTTTTTATTGAAAGATATCCTATTTAGTTTCTCTGCTTAATACAATATTCTACAATTAAAAACTTACTGGTTGTCGTTCATTCGGTACCCCGTTTCCACGCTAAAAATGCTTCTGCAAGATTGAATAACGGCCCTGTAATAAATAAATTACGTCACAAAGAATATTGAATAAATGGAATATTGATAACTGTACAGATTTCAATAGGATAAATTAAGGAAATCGGGGACTCAGCTCATGAACTGAACCTATTTAAAAACCTTGATCAGTCATCAGACCATACATTTAAAGATCAACTAAAATTAGAGAAATAAATAAAACTTTCTGAGAAATCTATGTGCGAAAAAGAGGTACGCCAAAAGGCGTTCATCCAATTTTAGGAGTTTTTCAGCTAATCAATTAAAAATTAAAATGTGGCGTGGGCATTGCATTCTACTTATATGTTACATGATAGCTTCAGCGGGCCTAGAAGTCTATGCTCTCTGCCAACTGATATTGCATTCGTGCAAAGAATTACAAGATGACCGGACAGGCTACAAATGCTGGAGCGATTCCTCCCTACACTCTACGTAAAAGTCTATTAACAGTAAAATTACGTTCCTTTCAGAACGCTGGCGGAACTAACGAACGGAAGGGATACGCTACAGCGTATCCGTATAGTATCCACATCGTATCCTCTCCGTATCATGCAAGAAAAACTCATTAAAAAAGAAAGATTAACATTTCACTTGTTGAAATTCGGATTCTACGTTAAATTTTGAGTTAAAAGGTCATAGAGTAATCGCAATAGTTTTTCTTGTGACATTAATAACTTTAAGAAAATATAATACTTATCGATGACGTGTGCTGAAGGCGACTTCAAACGCATCGTGGTTCAGTAGCAGTTAATAGGCGTTATCCGTCGACGATGCGTTTGAAGTCGCCTTCAGCCCACGTTATCGATAAGTATTATATTTTTTAAAAGTTTTTAATGTTGCAAGAAAAACTACTTCGATTACCTTTTAACGCAAAATTTCACGTAGAATCCGAATTTCAACAAGTGAAACGTTCATCTTCCTTTTTTAATGAGTTTTTCTTGCATGATACGGAGAGGATACGATGTGGATACTGTGAGGATACGCTGTAGCGTATCCGCTCCGTTCGTTCGGTCCGCCAGGGAATGCGTCCTTTGAAATTAAGCAGATATCTTTTGTCCATCAATAGAATCGTTTCACTGTTCAAAGACTTATCCGTTAAATGCAAAACAGAAGTAGTTTTACTGATGAACGATTTATTTTTACTTTGAGAAGAATTCCTTGAACTATTGAAGGATTTAATTTCTTGGCTAGCGGAGAAAGTGCGCCTGCGCATGAGTGAATATCGTTTAGCACCCAGTGTACACAAGTAAACTTCACTGCACGATTTATGTATTAATTGTGAAAGTGAATGAAAAAACGTGCAAAATAATGTTGAAATGCATTTCTGGAAAAATTAGGAATCCCAGATTGTGACATGAAAACTTTGGAAGGTACGTGTACTGAAAAAACAATTTTTGATCTGAATAACCTCATTTTTCATTGCTTTTTACGCTTTTGACAATCGAAGTATAAATTATTTTAGTATAATTTATTTTTTTACTATATTTTAGGAACTTTCAGTTTTAACACGTATATGAAAAATTTGTACCGCATACCAAGTTTTACACAGAGAAACCTTTTGCTATACTATTTGCTAAAAATCAGACTAGATTTTACTATTTCTAGTTTGCAATGGAGGGACAGAGCGGAACTTTTGTAATGTTTACTACTTCGAGTAGTAACTGGTAACATGCCGAACTACAAAATTAATTGGAATCAAATCTAAAAATGTTACATTTATTTCAAAAAAGGTTTGAAGTATTTACAAACCTCTGTAGTAAACCAGCAAGGAATGTATTACAGCCACTTACTAATTTCAGTAGAAGAAAATTCTAAATTTCTTGCATTAATATATGCAGAAGATTGCAATATTTGCAAACAACTGTAGTAACGTCGAGAGAGACCGGCGCACTGATTTAGTAAATGACTTAGTAAAAATTGGTACAGTCGGATTAGCAGACGAAAAAAATAAACCCAACACGCGCCCCGTCGCGTTAAAGGTCACGACAGACTTACTCTTTTACACAAGCATACGACGTACATGCTGACTATAGGAGTATAGGATATCGAAGTATTTGACATGATTATATTTATTTAAATTGCAATTGTACAGTACATATGATTATATATGGTAAATGTAGTTTATACATTTATTATATACATACAGGAATATTATATTACAAGCTGAAACAGAAAAATGTGATTAACATAAGGCTTGTGGGAATCGAACACGGGTCTCCGACGCGGCAGCACGGCGATATTCCATCCTGCTAAACCAGATTATGCGATTCAGCAATTGATCGCTTTTATGAAGTAAATGCTAGCACTTCAATTAATTTTCATTAAATCATTCATTGATTGTTCACAGAGATGGCATTTTTCAAATTCTAAGCACCATATCTTAAAACGTAATCAAATATCCTAATAACGAGATTTTAAAATAATTTTTTTTCAAGAGAAATACAGGTTAGTAGTCCCAAACATGTCCATAAAACTTAACATTTCACTACGAAACCAAAGCCTGAGAAATTCCGGGAGATGCCGGGAACACGAAATACGTAAACACTGGTAAACATAGCGGCGGCCGTTGTGTTGTTCGGCTCACATCGTTTACACTCGGCTGCGCTCGGTCCAACGCTAGGCTCGCTAAAGTAACTTCCTAATATTCCAGAGCAATCTACCGAATTTGTCTACTCTATGATACAAGAAATAGGAAGTATCATGGTACAATTCATATTCCTACAGACAATAGTAGATCCTCTTACAAATTTAGTCTTTTATGTTATTTTAGATACTTATTACTTCTATTCTTTTAATACAATTTAATAATGTCTCTACTAATTTATCCTATCTAGGATTTTGCTACAGAAAATACTAAGACTTGGTATTATCAACAGGAAACTTTCATATGAAAATAGTACAGCTTACTACCACTGTATTAAAATATACAAATTATCGCCTTTTACCCTCAATTGTAACCTAATTTAGTAACTTTTCCAGTACAAAGTTTCTCCGTGTATCTTTAAATTTTTTAACGCTGAAATCTAGAACGGATTGTTGTTATAGAATTGATAATTATCGACTTTATAGTTACATTCACCAAAGTTCGGCTGTTGTACATTTCTTGCTCGTAATATCATGCAATATGATTTCTTTTAATGTTCAAATTATTCTTTCTTTTGTCCGACAATAGATTTCACTTCAAGATCAAAGGAAATCCTTTCACAGTTAAAGGATAGCATTTGAAACGACAATCTTTAACTGTGAAATGATTTCCTCTCATGCCAATTTTGAATGGAAAATCCTTTAATAGTGAAAGGAATCGTTTGACAGTCAATAGTCTGTTTTTAGAGTGTACAGGAGATTCAACCACGCTGGGAGCAAAGACAGTCAGCGATTTCTACAGCAACACCTACAGCTGTCTGTTGCTGCCTGAGATCACTCAGGTTTCCTAATCAGCTTTAGATACTTATATTGTCACGGCCTTATGGTACGGTCACTCCTCAGGATGCAGATTAGGGTGGGCCGAAAAATTCAAAATGATTAGATTCCTTAGTAATAGCACTAAAAAGTTTTTTTATGGTATTACGAAGAAATAAAAAAATAATATTTTCTGTTAAATTTCTCACCATTGGGCAAGTCAACTGAAAAATTTCAAATTGTGAAGTTTTTAAGTTTGTTGTGTGGAAAAAAATTTCGATTGTTGCGTTGTTGTAAAGTTTATGGAATTAAATAACCTTTGAGCGAAAAAATGTAAGAAAAACTTTTTCGTTGAATTATAATATGGCAAAAAGTGACGAAAAATTCAATTTCATTAATTTCTACCTAAAGTTGCAAAAATAATTTTTTATTTTATTTATTTTATTTTTTGATGCTCTTTTTGAAAAACTAAGGAAATACGTTCATATTTTTGAGTTTCAAACAAAATTTTTTTATGTTTACGGATCCTGAAACATGAGCCATTTTAACACAAGGTCCGTAAAAATATGTACGTATTTCCTTAGCTTGTTAAAGAGAGAATCAAAAAACAAAAAAACGAAAAACAATTTCTTTGCCATTTCAGGTAGATAAGGTAAATGCACTGGTAATCGTCACTGCATTAGTTATCGTCAGATGGCCCAGTATTTTTCGTATAACAAGACTCGCTCTTTCCGCGTATGATGAAAGATGTCATTTTAGGTTAGTTTAAATATCCTTCTATCAAATTAGTATACTTTTCTTGATTTAATACTTGGTTACGCGCCTGACGATAACTAACGCATTTGCATAATTTGAATTTTTATCGTGAATAAAAATTGACTCCAATCAAATATCATGAGAAGTGATCAAAATTGAGTTTTTCTATATCTGCTTTAATCGGCTAAGCCCTTTGTGGAAATGAGAATTGTGTTTTAAATACAATTATAAGCGTTCTTAATTTGCAATTTGGCTTAAGGTGACGATCACTAGTGCATTTACCTTAATAACAAAATTAAATTTTTCGTCATTTTTTAAAATATTATATTTCGACGAAAATTTTTTTTTTTCACTTTTTTTCGCTCTTCAGTTATTTACTTCCGTAACTTTAACAAAAAAATAGAAAACAATTTTTTTTCATACACAGAAAATATAAAAAATTCAAAATTTTCAATAGACTTACCCAATGGCGAATTTTTTTTTTTTAATATGTTCATAATGCTCACAATAAACTGTGTTCTCCCCTTGACACGTATAGTTTTTTTTACAACAAGCCTGCTGAAAGTTCGACTTTCAAATAGGCATTTCCAATGTTGACGACCGATCAGTCTCTCACAGCAAGGGATATCGGTGGGATATCCCATTTATCTCCTACGATATTTCAGGCATATCCCAGCAGATCCCAGGACATCACGAATGATATCCTATACGGGGCGGAAATCTCTATATCCTTGGAATGTCCCAAAGATATCTCAGAATATGGTAAGGTTATCCCATTAATGTTCCAATTTTTATAGTCCGGGATATCTCAAATTCCATACTTTGGGACATCCTAGGATATTCTTACGATGTACCATATTTAAAATGCAGGATATGCCAAGGATATCCCCAAGATATCCTGATTATATAATTTTGTATAACCCTGGAAATTCATATATGTACCCTTTGCAAATAATTTATACTCACTACACTTTAAATAAACAAACTCATCACTATTTTACAAAAAATATTTTCTTGTCAATATTGTCTTTTTCAACCCTTGAGACTTGTTGTTGACCGTATAGGTCGTTTTACTATATTTGCAAAATTGTTTTAAGTGTCACAATTTTGATATGTTTATTTTCTTATTCCGTGCTTAAATGCAGATAAGATTGTATAGGTATTTGTATTTATTATGCTTTTCTATATGTATGTGTGTAGATTAAGTAGAACGTACGTACAACGTACAATAGATAAAACTAAAGCAAAATTTGGCGAAATCATGAAAAAGCTAATTATATTAGTATATCAATTTCAATGAATTCATGCATGCAATCTGAAGGTTTAGGAAGATCAGAAGTTTCGGCCTTTTCTACATTACATTCAACTTAACCTCAAAAGTGCACAAAATGTATAAATGTATAGTTTAACGAATTTAATCGGTTTTACAATGGAAGTCAAATAATTAGTAACAAAATTAATGAACAAAAATTTTCATTCAATAAAATGAAGAATAAAAGCAATTAGTTAAAACAGAAATAGTCATCGCTGAACAGTGGATGGAAGGTTTGCTTTTCAAATAGTAAAATAAATAAAATTGAAATAGGTAATAATAAAAAGTCAATTTAAAACATGAAAAAATAAATAAATTAAATGAACATCAAAAATTGTATCCAATTTTTCATGAGTTTTATCCATTGCCACAGATATCCGCGAATACATATCTATAAGCTCCAGAGCTTTCATAGATATACCTATTACATTAAAAAAATATACATTCAAAATTCCTTAAAAGCAATAAAATTGGTGTTCTTATATATTCCTTTTTATTTCTTGAATGTAAATCAACTAGAAATATATTAAAATATGAGCAAGATTTTTTATTATAATATCGGGATATTCGTGGGACATTTTACTATAGTATTGGGATATCCTGTGGACATTCCGTACGCGATATCGTCAGGATATCATGTCACGATGTCCTCCGGAGCGGAAATCTTGATATCCCTGGAATATGCCACGCATATTCCGGGAGATTTATGGAAAATTTTTCAGGATATCACATATGCTGCCGGGATATCCTAGGGATATGCCAAGGATATAATTTTGTTGTGAGGGGTTAGATAGCTGAGGCTCACAGAACGAAAAAAGCCTCCGAAAGGCACAAAACCAAAATTTTTATGAATTTTCAAAATTTTCACGAAAATTTGGATGAATTTTCAAATTTTTTATTAATTTTCAATATTTTATCGAAAGAATGACTGAAATTCACTTTATTTTCTAGGGCAGAAAACAGATGACATAGAGCAGGGCTTACCACTTTCAGCAGGTGTTGACTGCCACGACAAGTGTCTGACTGCCAGGAAGTTTTTTTGGAATTTTTTTCTTCGGTTTCCAGAAATCCTGGGAAGGGTTACGGTCGTTACGGTCACGGCACGTCACGGCTCATTGTTCACACCCAAGGGTCTGATTTTTTTCTACTTGAATTCACAATACATTTCATTTTTTCATTTCAAACTTTAATTTACCGTGAAGGATTAGGGACGAGTCGAAGGACAAGTTCGACGAAAATTTATTGGGGCCTGTTTTACCTAGTTTCTAGACTGCCACTGGCAGTCTTTGCAGTCAATAACTGCCTTCTGGAGAGCCCTGACGTAGAGGGAGGAAAATAAAGTACCCTGAAATTGGCCACTTTCGATGCGCTACACAGGCTCCGGAAGTCGAACTTTCAGACGGAACTTTGTGAAAAGAAACTTTTCAGTGCTTTACTAAGGAATCGTTTTATGTTTTTTCGGCCCATCTAAATGCAGATGGAAAATCCTGACAAACTCTACTGGAATGAAAGAGACGGCCTGCCCTCTATCCCAGCTAGGATGCATACAAAGTGGACAAAAGTCTGTATAAGACATATTTCAAACAAATTTTGCACTTTTATCTCAACAAGTCCAAGTAGATGTGTCGAAATTTTGTTTGGTTTTGATCAATTATCGGGCTGTTGGAACTTATGCGAAGTTGGAAATTAGCTTAAAATAAAATGTGAGCTGATTGTTGAAGAATGTTAAGTCTATCACATAAATTCTGTGCATGTTTAAAAAAGATTTTTGAAGTTCTAATTACTTGTCGTGGCCGTGTGTCATTGAAAATACCGAATTCCCATAATTTGAGTAACACGGGATTCAAATTTCAGGAACCAGGGTGATGGAATTAGCTGACATACCTAAAACCAGTGTACTTTCGTCACGAGAGGCAGCAACTAAACAATCAATCAGTGGCGGTCAAGGTTTTAAACAATGTAACTGCAAAGCGGCACAAAGTCAATGTGAAAGGAAAAGTCCGCTTGTTTTGAAGCTGGTATATTACGTAATTCGCGTTCCCATAAGAGTTCACCTTGTTGCAACAAATGAACATAAATAATTTTCAGATAAAAAAGTAAGTTTTTGACAAAAAAAAAAATTATCAAGAAAATCGTTAAATTTACAACTAAAATTATATTATATAATTATTATTATTATAGATTAGCAGTTCGAACTCGAAAGTTCATTGCCTCATCTACCCGAGACCGCCACACATCTCTGTCTTGTGCATTCTCCATCCAGTTTAAGTAATCATGTCCTAGTTCTTTTAGATCATCCCTTACATTTTTCTCCCATCTGTTTCTCGGTCTGCCTACGGGTCTCTTACCAGTCGGTCTCCCTCTTAAAACTTGCGCCACTGTTCTTTCATTGCCCATTCTTGCTACATGCCCCGCCCATCTTAATTTACGCGCTTTCATTACTCTATTAATATTTGCTGACCCGTAGAGAGCGTGCAGCTCATCATTATGCAGTTTTCTCCACTCGCCGGTCTCTTCGTCCCTTTTTGGACCATAGATTTTTCTAAGTACTTTATTCTCGAAAACTCTAAACCTATTCTCTTCTCCTTTCGTCAGCGCCCACGTTTCACACCCGTACATGACGACCGGCATTATTATCGTTTTGTAAATTCCTACTTTGATGTTTCTAGATAGCGATCGCGATTTTAGTAGCGTGTTTGCTGCATAATAGCACCCATTGCCAGCGTGTAGCCGCGCATTGATTTCCGTTTTAATCTTATTTTCGCTAGTTATAATAGACCCGAGGTATTTAAACTCGTTAACCCTTTCGAATTTCATATTTCCGGCCATTAGATCCCCGTCTTGATTACTTTGTCCGGACCTGACGACGGTCATATATTTTGTCTTCGATTCGCTAACTTCCAAGCCAATCTCTTTGGCTTTTGCGATCAAGATTTCTGCATTTTTAGCTACCGTTTCTTTATCATCCCCTAGTACGTCGAGATCATCCGCATATCCAAGAATTTGTATTACCCCATTGAGGGTAGCACCGGTCGGATTCGCCTGCACTTGCCTAACCACGTATTCTAAAACTAAGTTAAAAAGGACGCACGAAAGTGCATCGCCCTGTTTCAGGCCATCGCGGATCGAAAACTCTTCAGATAAACTACCGTTTACGCGTATTCTACCCTTACTGCCGCTTAAGCAAATTTCGATAAGTCTAACCAATTTTCTTGGCACACCCAAGAACTCTAGGATCCAGTACATTCGCGCGCGTATAATAGAGTCGTAAGCTTTTTTAAAATCGATGAATAGCTGATGTACTGCTTCCTTAAATTCCCATTTCTTTTCTAACAGTTGTCTAATTGTAAACATTTGATCGCTTGTAGATCGGTTTCGGCGGAATCCACACTGGTAATCCCCAATGATTTCCTCGGCAAAAGGAGTTAGTCTACTTAGGATAACATTAGACAGGATCTTGTAGCACGAAGGCACAAGTGAAATTCCCCGATAGTTGTTACAGTTAGTTTTATCGCCTTTTTTAAAGATGGGAATAATGATAGAGGTATTCCATTCTTCCGGCATGCGTTCTGTTTTCCAAACTGCGCGTATCAATTTACAAATTTGCCTTGTGAGGCAAGGGCCTCCATTTTTTATCAGTTCTGACGGTAGGTCATCGATGCCCGCGGCTTTGTTATTTTTCAACTTCTTTATGGCCATTTCTATTTCTATATCAGTAGGATCGTTAATTAGTAGATCAGCAGTGTGGATTTCGCCGAGATTACCTTCAACGGGGGCTTCGCGTACATTTAATAGTTTATCGAAATAATCTTTCCATAAATTCAGTCTCTCTGTCGCATCGGCTACTAGATTGCCATTTTCGTCCCTCATTACTTCCGTTCTACTTTGAAAGCCTTTCTTTATAAAATTGATTCCCCTGTACATATCACGCGGGTTATTTTGTTTATTATGCGCTTCTATTGCTAGTATTTTATTCTTTTCCCACTCCCTTTTCTTGGATCTATAGAGCCTATTTGTACTTTTGCTAATCTCTAGATATTTCTTATGTGTTTGATCGCACTTATTTTGTAAACTACTTAGTCTGGCCTTCCGACGTTTCTCAAACCAGAGTTTGCACTCTTCGTCAAACCATGGTTTGCTTTTGGTTACTTTCTTAAAACCTATCGTAAGTTTCGCGGCTGCCTTTATCGCCTTTTTCGTATTGCTCCACAGGGTTTCCGGGTCCTCCTCGTGATTATTGTTATCGTCTCTCTGTTCTTGGAGAGCGTCGAAACTATTAGAAATCTCAACTTGGTAATTTAATGTTTCTGTTGCTGTTTTGAACTTATCTATATTGAAACGAACTGTTGGCTCTCTGCGGCTTGTTTTCTTACTTAACGCTAGCCTAGATCTTAGTTTTACTATCACGAGAAAATGGTCTGAATTTAAATCCGCTCCCCTATACGATCTTATATCGAGAATGTTTGTATGACGTCTTCTGTCAATTAGAACGTGATCAATCTGATTGTGAGTATTACCATCTGGTGATGTCCAGGTGGCCTTATGTATATTTTTATGCTTGAAATATGTGCTTTTGACAACGAGGTTCTTTGAAGCTGCAAAGTTTATTACTCTGGTTCCATTATCATTACTGACGTCATGCAAACTTTCTGATCCTATTGTAGGCCTATACATTGGTTCTTTTCCAATTTTCGCGTTGAAATCCCCCAATACTATTTTTGCGTCGAACGTTGAGAACTTGTCGAAAACCTGCTCGACTGTTTCATAAAAAAGATCTTTAGTGTCTTCGTCTTTGTCCTCGGTGGGGCAGTGCACATTGATTAATACGTGTTTGCTGAAATTACCCTTTAGTACAATGTATGATAACCGGTCGTTAATGAATTGCATGTCGATAAGTGCTTGCGAAATTCGTTTATTAATAAGAAAACCAGCCCCCAGTCTTTGCCCCTTAGCTCCCCCATAGTGAAAAGTATAGTCATCCTTAGAAATTGACGCGAAATCGCCCGACCAGCAAGTTTCTTGAAGTGCTATTACGTCAGTTTTGTAGTCAATTGCTATCTTAATGAGTTCGCTAAATCGGCCAGTTTTTAGACTACGCGCGTTTAGAGTTCCCACCCTTAGATCTTTAACTGTAGTTTTTTGTTTTTGCAAGTTAGCCATGGTAGTTTCAAGATAATCCGCACGTTAGGATCCTATTCCGATCGTAGGTGAGTCCACTGTCCCAGGAGTGATAACCCCCATACCTCCCTAGGTCTAAGTATGGGAGCTTTCCGACTCTGACAAGGACCATGTCAACTTGTCGTCAGACACATTACAGTTTCATCCTCGTACCCTAACGTCCCCCTGCAAGGCAGCGCGCCTACTGGCATCAATACCCCTTTGGCCCTATGCAGGCGAATCATTCCACACATCCCTTGCGGGCAGTGTCATCGCTGCAGTGTCCAATGGGCAGCAGGATTTTTCCCTTACAAGATTTTTAGTTTTGGTTCGGGTATAGTTTCTAGGTGGGTACACGCGGCACCTTGGCTTGCCAGAACCCACCCATTGTGTATGAACGCAAATTGGTGGGTCCCCCCAAGCCATGGTTGTCGTGTACCTATTTTTTACCAGTGCTAGATTCACCACACCCACGACTGGCTCCTATCGGCTGTCCGCGACTGCTTATTCTTGTATTCGCAGTTAACCTTGGGGGCTGTTCAGCCTTACGGGCCGTTCCTCTATCCGCAACCTGAGGACGCGCTACGTAGTGGTGATAGGGAACCCACCGAGTAGATATTATATAATTATATTATATAATTATATTATATAATTATATTATATAATTATATTATATAATTATATTATATAATTATATTATAATTGAATATATATGTATACAAAAAATATATAAAATGTGTGAAGGAGTCCCTCTGAAGCACATACAAGCATCTTCTTCGACAGATTTGGTCTTCAAATCTGTCGGCGTTCAACAAGGTATCTGCGACTAACATGCTTGCCGTCCCGGTTCCACTCTACTCGTTTGGGGTGGTTCAGTGGACGAAATACGAGCTTACGGCCCTTGATATCGCCACACTTAGGATCATGCATATGCATAAGAGCTAGCATATCAATTCGTCCGTTCCGCGATTATACATCTCACGCCTTCAAGGCGGACGCGGACTTCTGAATCTCCAGTGTGTTCATAACCGAATTGTTGTAAGTACAGCTTACATCGTTGCAAATGGCAGAGATCCTCTCCTAAAAATGGCCAGGAAACACGAGATGATTGGCAAAGGAGCGTTACTTTGCAAAGCCGCGGAGCAGGCGGCCGAGATCCTTCGCCTGAATTTTAACATCAAATAAAAAATCACTGAAAAACAAGACATAATATTCTTTTGTACTTCTCCTTGCCTATTTTAGGAATCGGGGAATTTTTCTATTTCCTTACTAACGAACATCGTATCACATAACTGTATAAATTAAAATATTATTGGCTTGAAATTTCCAGTTTTGACTTAAAATATTACATGGAAAACAAATAAAAAGTTTCAATCTTTCAAGTATATGATGAACCGTTTGCACAGTCGGGCTGAAACGCCCAATAGACTACTGCTCGATCGTTTTGCAGGCTGGCTGATTTCATCCGCCCAGTAGACGAACTTGAGTAGGTACCAGGTATCCAGGCGGCTAATCAGCGTCGGTTAGTCGACTGATTAGCTAGTTGACTAAAGCACTCAGTCTGCTATTGGGCCACGACATGTATATTGTAAAAAATGTGAGTATGTATTTTAGGTAAAATATTGTACTGTCTTCCCTAGAAACATAGGGAGGGTCACAAATTTGGGTGTATGTTTTCAGTGTAGCACCGAAAATGCAGTAATATGACATGGGATAATAATTCATATAGGGCAATATGGGATAATATGGCACATAGGGCAATATGTCTATTTTATTGTTAAGGTAGTATATATGGGGTAATATGGAGCAACAAAAAATTCCGTAATATGACATGGGGTAATATGGCATATGAAGCAATATGGCATATGGGACATTCTTTTACAAATCGTACAGATTTGGACGAAAATTGACCGACCCATTTTTGATTGAGCTTATACTTTTTTTACGGGTTCATTATCGAAAAAGAGAAGATACGTATTTGAGGATTTTTTTTTTCGCAATTTTTTGGGAAATAGGAAGGGTTGAAAAATTCAGAATTTGAGTGAAGACTATTTTTTTTAAAATGCATGACTCCTGTTGTATTTGAGCTAGAGACCTTTTTTTTTTTAATTTGAAAGGCAAAAAAAACGAGCTTTAATAAAAAGATCATCTCGAAAATACTATTAACAAATTAAAATTGTTATAAACAATTAAAAATTTTAAATCGATTTTTAACTAGTTTGACCCCCATGAATTGAGTTCTTAGTATTTTTATCGTATTCTACGTCAAATTTTCGATCGAAAACGATTTTTTCCAGAATGGTGAAATTATTATTACTATCGGAAAAAATTTAATGTATCTAGCGCTGTCGAGCGCGGTACCTCACACCGGCGCGCGGACCACATTGCACGGCCGATTTACTACTTTGATATCGTTTTTCTCTTAAATATGAATGATTATTATATATTTCCAATTAAATAATCTTATTTCTTAGACAAGATAACTTTATTAAAAATTCAAGAAATAAATAAATAATAAGAAGTAAAAGAAAAACATCAGTATTGAAAATGTAGATTACTTTATTAGGATTTCGATACGTTATGCTTATTTTGCTTAATTATGCTTAGTTACGCTTATTTTAAAATATACATAGAAATCGAATTTAAATTAAAATCAAACGGCAGATAAGGAGTCTTTAGAATAAGATTTATGATAAGGAAAATCGTTCTTCCCACGGTGTGTCTGAGAAATAATTAGAAAATACCTACAGAGTAAGTAAAGGAAATGGAAATGGTCATTTCCAAGGCATTATCTGCGAAATTGTAAACCCGAGAGCTTCGAGCCAAGAAATCCTTAAACCGTGTAAACTTCCAAACCCAAACGTTCTCAGGTAATGAAGATGATTTAGAAGTCCTACAAATAGAAAACGGTCTCTACTTTGCTTTTGAGTTTTCTTTGTATATTTTAGGTAGCTTTCCCTAAATTGATATACAACATCTTAAATGACGGTGACGGTCGCTAATGCTGGGTTGGTCCATGTCATTTATCCCAAGGGCCTTGAGACCTTGAGTATTACCGTTGGTATTACCAACGAAGATAGGTATTACCAAGGTTTCGAAAATCCGGAAAAACTCTTTCTTCTCGATACTCCCTCTCCTGCAAGCAAAAGGGCGTGACTCACGAACATAGAAAAATTTTAAGAACTACTATTGGTCAAACGGGGGTGGTTCATCATCCACCACTCGAACAGGCCTTGCGATGCGGAGAAGCAGCAACGGCTGACTCAGAGTTTGACAGGTCAGATTTGACTTGACTTTTGATTTGAAAAGTCCGCTCTTTCAAAATTCGAAATTTACCAAGTACCACAAGTTAGTGTTATATAGTGTCTGTGCTAAAGGACGAGTTCTCGGATCTGTGACTTCTCCGCTCTGTGTTTGAACTGGAGGAGGATCCTGATGTCAAGACCTTGACGAGAATTATATAAAGATGCCTAAAAAAGTATCAAAAAAATTACAAGGAACGAACATTCGTCGAGACATATGTTTCAATCCTTTTAAAAAAACTTAGTCATCGAAAAAAAGGGGCATCAGATTTGCGAAGAGTGAATGAAACGCAGCTACAAGCACTAAATTTATCTGTAACGAAGGAATCATTGCAACAGAAAATTTGTACTTCCTGTCGCATACTTATTAAAAGCAGAATCGAAGAAAAAAAGGACGAGATCACAAATGATCAAGTTGAAATGGTATAGTATACATATAATATATGAATGTTTTTATGTGACGTGTAATTATGTAATATTAGTCTACCCTACCTGGAAAGCTGGAATTGTCAGGGAATTTTTATATGTCAGGAAAAACCTGGAAATGTCACGGAACTTCTCTTTTTAAGTCAGGAAAGTTTTTCGAGAGCTTGCTAAATAAAAAAAAAATTAATGTCAAATTGAATTACAATAATTTGTAAAAGTAGCTTTATTTTACTGTATTTAACTATTTAGTTGGAAAGTCGTTTTTTTTTTTTAGATTAATTTTTTTAAATAAAAATTTAACTCTTCTATTTTGAGTTGGAAATTGATCCTATTTAGTTGAAAATTCAAGTATTTGGATCAAAATTCATGTATTTTGTTAAAAAAAAAAGAAAAGCGGTTGTCAGTACGCTTTCAAAAAGCTATAACGATAAAGGGGACTTTAAAATATCATTTTATGATTCCAGTTTCTCTTCAAGAATTGGAGGCAAAGCAATTTTCCTTCTATGAAAAGAAAAATATTGTAAAAATTTGTAAATAAGAAATGTTAAAATTTGAAGAATGTAAATACTGTATAACATAAAACTGAAAGAGGTACTTATTCACTAAGCCAACCTACCGAAATCTTAATAAAGTAATAATTACATATTCAATACTGATGTTTTTCTTTTACTTCTTATTATTTATTTATTTCTTGAATTTTCAATAAAGTTATCTTGTATAAGAAATGAGATTATTTAATTGGAAATATATAATAATCATTCATATTTAAGAGAAAAACGATATCAAAGTAGAAAATCGGCCGTGCAATGTGATCCGCGCGCCGGTGTGAGGTACGCGCTCGACAGCGCTAGATACATTAAATTTTTTCCGATAGTAATAATAATTTCACCATTTTGGAAAAAATCGTTTTCGATCGGAAATTTGACGTAGAATACGATAAAAATACTAAGAACTTAATTCATGGGGGTCAAACTAGTTAAAAATCGATTAAAAATTTTTAATTGTTTATAACAATTTTAATTTGTTAATAATATTTTTGAGATGATTTTTTTATTAAAGCTCGTTCTTTTACCTTTCAAATTAAAAAAAAAAGGTCTCTAGCTCAAATACAACAGGAGTTATGCATTGTTAAAAAAATAGTCTTCACTCAAATTCTGAATTTTTCAACCCTTCCTATTTCCCAAAAAATTGCGAAAAAAAAATCCTCATATACGTATCTTCTCTTTTTCGATAATGAACCCGTAAAAAAAGTATTACCTCAATCAAAAATGGGTCGGTCAATTCTCTGTTCGATTTGTAAAAGAATACCCCATATACGGTAATATGTCACATCAAGTAACATAGAAAATGGGATAACGTATCACATGGAGTAATGTTGCGTATCATGTTGATGTTTTTAGGTAGAATAGTATATTTGAGGTAATATTGAACACAGGGTAATATAGAACACGATGAAATACGGCTCAAGGGGTAATATAGCATACGGCGTAATGTGGGCTGTGGGGTAATGTGGCACATACGATCTATGTTTTTGGTTGAGGTAGTATATTAAGTACAATATTGTAGTATATTTAGTACAATATTGTACTACCTTTCCAAAAACATATAAAAAGTTAGGCTTTTTTTTGGTTAGGGTAGTAAATTTAGTAAAACATTGTACTATCTTTTCCAAAATCATAAATACAAATTAGTTCTATGTTTTTAGCAGTGGCGACGGGACCTTTTCTTAATATAGAGAGATACTGATGAAGGAGCAAAACTATATTTTTAAGTAGGTTTCAGGATAAATGAATGCTACTTTTCTGAAACTAGGAGTGCTTATTTTACCTATTTCACACTGTAAAATGATAGCCGAAAATGAGCACTTCAGTAGTAGTAGTGTCAGATTCTTACTGACTGAAACCCCCCCTTTTCGGCCAACCCGTGTCCCGGGAACCGCTTATAGCATTACTTCAAGTACATGGAAATAAGGCCAATACGCCGTACCTCGGTGTCCTGTTTTTTTGTGCTTGCTTGGACTTCTTCACGCGCCAGCCCCAGCCGAGCGACAATGTCGCGCAACGGGCTCGTCGGCCTTCGACATCATGGCTGGGCCTGGCTGTTTACTGTTGTCACCTAGGAGGCTTCCTCAATGGGGCTGACTCCCTGAATGACACTCATCTCATGGATCCCGGCAGATGATCAGTTCAGATCTTCTCTCCTCCTGCAGCGCAGACTTAGCACTGGGGAGTGTGGATGCACTCCGCATACTTGTGTGCCTCCGTGCCGCACCTTCAGCATCCTCTCGTCTGATCAGGAATCTTGCAACTCGCTGCCATGTGGCCAAAGCCGAGACAGCGGCAGCATCGGATGGCCTCCATCTTCTGAAGTACGCGACAGGACCCATCACACCTTCAGGTCTCCCGCGCGTACTAAATTCAACGCCGTTTCCTCGAATAACTTCACAGAGGCCTTCAGAGTTCCTCTGAAGACCTTTTTTTTGAGACAGGCCTGTATCTCTCCTGCAGGCTGTTCGCCAAAATATCTTCTGACGGCAGCCTCGACTTCCTCACCATCCGTTGTCGCGTTGAGGTCCAAGGCCTCGACCTCTGTGCGAGGGACAAGGTCCCTCGCAGTACCACCCTCTACAACAACTTCCCTGATAGCAGCGGACAGCTTTGAGCTCCCATCCGCTGCTGTTCATACCTCTACCAGGACCTGTCCATTCCTCGTTTCCCTGACACCCCTGATTTTAACACCAAGAGTGTCAGGTTTCACCTTTCGTTTTAGGTCTTTTAAAACCTCATCGTAACTCGAGCCTTCAGCCGGTTTGATTAAAACCGCCTCTGGTCAGGCTCGCCTCGGCTTCTTCTTCACTGATTTGGGTGCTGGTGTAGACACCCCTCCCTCATCTTTCTTGGGAGGTGAGATCACCGCTGCAGCACGGGTCCTCAGCTTCTTCTTCTTAGGCATCGAGGTGCTCGCCTCAACGGGGTTCAGAGTGGGCTCCCTCACCCTCTTCTCTCTGCTGGCCACATTTCCCCGCCCTGCCTTCTTCATAACTTCCTGCACTCTATCGCCAACCGTGTATTTGGAGCACCCTTTCAAGAAACATAAAGGTACTCTCCATCATTGACATCTGCGACTTCATACCACGCAGCACATTTCCTGCGTCGTCAGTTCCCTTCCTTACTGAAAGAAACATATTTTTCCTGGAGATGCTGAAGTTGTGGAGCTCTCTAATAACTTCCTCCATCTCTTTTATGTGTGCGTTTATTTCTCCACTGTTCGTCTCAAAAACGTTCCACATCTGTCGGGTCAGCGATCTGCTATATGGATCCCTTTCTTCCGTGACGTCCAACAGACCTCCCAGCTCCTCGCACACGCTTCGATCGAAGTCTTAGGTCTCCCCCAAAATCCGTGGAACCAACACCGGCCACCGGGGCTTGCACCCGATCGGAACCAGCGGAGAGATTTTTACTCTCCTGGGGTATTGTGTTTTGAAAAAACTCACTCAACGTCGTTTTTTTTGTGCTTCCTTCTCCTAGCTGGTTTTTGTCCGCCCCGGATATTTGATTTCCCCGCCCCGGGTATCATTCATTTTAGTTGCACGTTTCGATGCCAAAGTCATTACGGCTGTAATGTAAATTACAAAGATCACACCCTAGTGGTGGTTTTCCACGATTTATCAGCATATGATTCTCACTTTTTCATTAAAGCATTAGCTGAACAATTTCAGGGTAAGCTTAAATTATTACCTGTAAACAAGGGAAAATACATCCCATTTACTAAATATGTTGCCGGCACAAAAGTAAATCTTCGGTTTATAGATTCGTTTCGTCTTATGTCGAGTAGCCTTGAAAAATGATCTTTTTATCTGGGAAATAACGATAAAAAATTACTCTCAAATATTGCAATATTTCCAAGGAATTTCAATGCCCATATCTATAAATGGGTAAAAGTTAAATCAGCAACACGTACCACCGAAAAGCGCATTTCATTCAAAATTGAACGACGATGAAATTTCCGATGAAGATTACTGTCATGCGTGCAATGTTTGGGAAACGTTTATATAAAAACCTTAGGGGAGTACTCTGATTTGAAGTTAAAAACCGATGTTTTACTTTTAGCCAATATTTTTGAAAATTTCAGAGCCTTTTGTTTTGCAACATATAATCTAGATCCCTTACATTACTCCCTGCTAAAAATTTCGGATTCTGAAATTGGCCCGAATTTATCCAAAATGAATCCGATTCACGATTTCTTTCCGAAATATGTCCGATCTAATCCGAAAACTGTACGAAAACAGTCAGAAATTTGTCTGGTTATGTCCGGAATCTGTCGGACCATAAATTTCGACTGCGAAAAGAGTCCGATAAAATCCGACATTAGTCCGAAATTCGTAACCTGTAATGATTTTCGTTAAACTAAAAATGGAAAATAGTCCGGTCTATTTCCAAGAATATTCCGATTCTATCCGAAATTAATCCGCATGTTCAAGTTGTCATTCGGTGAAATTAAAGTGAAAACGAAAAATCCTCCGATTGAATCAAAAAACTGTCCAGTCTAAAACGCCAACCCTGGAAATAGCCCGATTATGCCATGTCATTCGGTGAAATTAAAGTGAAAACGGAAAATCGTCCACTCAAATGCGAAATTCGTCCCGTCAAAAACATCGACCCCGGAAGCAGTCCGATTCTATTCAAAATTTATCCGCAGATTTAAGTTGTAATTTGGTGAAATTCAAGTGAAAACGGAAAATCGTTCGATTAAATCAGAAATCAGTACGGTCTTAAACATCAACTCCGGAAATAGTCCGATTTCATCCGAAATTAATCCGCAGGTTTAAGTTATGGTAGTGCCTGTTTTTGTAGTAGAGAAACATTCTTTATTGCAAAATATTAGAAAAAAAGTCTATAATAGAAGACGAAGTAGGTAAGACATATGTAAAAATTCTATACATAGTAGAAAAATATGTACATTTTTCTCTATTGTTATTCAACGTTCGAGATAGTTTTTAGTTAAACGAATGGAATTATGTACAGTTTTGGCGTTATAGTCATCTTTCATTATATACATTTATTGAATTTCAACTGTGAGAAAAATACTGTAAAGAAATACATTCTTTAATATTTTTTTTTATTATTCAAGATAGTTTTTAATTGAGTGAAGAGACATATTTACAGTTTGGTGTGTTAGCAGTCTCTTAATATCAAGATTTATTTAATTCCAACTCTTTAGTAGTGTTGACGTAAATTCAATAGAGAAATGCAATAGAAAAATAAACTTTGTCTATTTTCCTTTACTATTCAAGATATTTTTTAGCTAAGTGGATGGAAGTATTTACAGTTTGCCATTTTAGATGTCTTATAATATTAAGAATTATTGAATTTCAACTGCGTTTGGTAGTGTTGGGAGATACATATTATTTTCTTCATTAATGACGACGCATTTGTCACTAATTTTCAAAACTTGTATAATTTTTATTCGTCTACTTGTTCAAGCACTGTTATTATATTTTTTGAAGGAAAGTTATTAGTGTTGCACTCGGTTCATGGAGAATCTCCAGTACCGCAAGTTACGATGAAATTCTCTACCTCACAGTAGGGCATATCAAAAAAATTGAATATTCTGATTAGTCGTTCAAAGAAATATTTATTTGATTCAATGAGTTCAAATCATTGAATTGATTCGGACGCATTCGAATCAATTAATTGTGCACACTTGAATCAAGTCTTTAAGTTTATTCAAATCAAAGTAGTAATGATTTAATTCAAAAGAATATTAATTAAATTAAAAATATATTTATTTGTTACAAAGAGTTCATGCATTTATACCAATGAAGCATTTATTTAGATGAACAAGATATTGTGTTTACATAAATATTTATTTCTTCAGTTGAAGGAAATATTTCAATTGCTTACTAGAATTAAATTAATCATAACAAATAAGCATTCATTGCAACGAAGTAATTATTTTTTCAAATCAAAACAACAATAATTTGGCATAATGTGTTGAAATTGAATACTTCTTTAGATCGAAGAAATATGTTGTAAATTCAATATCCATGTTTTTGATTTGAAGAAATATTTCTTTGGCATATATGGTGAGGGTTACATACGGCTTTTCGCCTTATAATTTCCATGTTGCGACAGCATAGTGGTCAGCGCTGTGGACTTGACACTCGACGGTCCCAAGTTCGATTCCTGCCGGAGGTGGATTTTTCATCAAATTTTTCTGTTTCAGGTTCATCAAGATTTTAAATTATATGCGTTGTTTAAATTAAATATGTATAATAATAACAATGTTCATTATAATTTAAGCTGAAAGAATCCATTTGTTTATTTAGGAAAATATGTACTACAGTTGAAGTACGAACTACTTTATTGCACTCGCGCATGGTTTAGGCCAAAGAAATATTTGTTTGAATCAGTGGGATATTTTTTTGCTTCAAATACTCAAAAATTTGATGCGAAGAAATAGTTTTGTGAGCCTATAAAATATTTGCTTGACTTTAAAATATATTTCTTTCCATCAATTCACATATTTTCATCTCAAAGAAATATTCATTCCCGTTTATGGCACATTCATTTGGAACAATGAGTCATTTATTTGGTTTAAAATGTATATTTTTGTCTTTAATTAATATTTCTTTGATTTAAAGAAATATTTACCTCCGATCAATAGGTCGTATTTTCGAATCAAACAATGTTAACTTAATCCTATTAACATTTGTCTGGCTGAAAGAAACTCTTTTTTTCATTCAAAGTGCATATTTTTATTTGCCACAAAAAAATATTTCTTTGAAAATAAACAGGACTTTCACTTACTTCAGCCAAGTAAAATTCACTTGGTACAAGTAATCCTTTTTTTCAGTGTAGGCTCCGGAAGCTACGATCATGGTCAAAATTTCAATTCATTCCTAGCTAAAGTCTCGATGATATATACGTTTAAGTCCCCGCACCTCGGACGCAGTTCAGAGAAGAAGCTTGCATATTCGGAGAAGAAGCGTGTAGTATACGGATAAGTGATCGGCTGTCGTTTCGCTCCCTTTTTTGTTATTCGTTCAGTCGAACAGACGCAGCGCAGTGATATTGTAATAATATTCTCTAGTTTTCTCTGTAAATTTGGATTGAAACGCCGAAAACATTGAAAGTTTCAAGAGACGATCGAAAACTTTAAACGCGTTTTTTTCGAAATTACTTTTTTAAAAGTCCGTGCCAACTGTCATTCAAAAACTACTGCACCGATTCTTTTCAAATTTGGCACACTCTTTTTCCATATAAAATAGCTCCCCCCAACGATCTTTTTTATTTTTTTTTCTAAAAACAAAAAAAAATACAGCTACAAAATGGCCGAATTTTTCGTAAAATATCGCCATTTTTGCTTAAAATGACCACCAAAAATGTAAAAATGAAATAAAACTCATACACATCGTTGGGGGGAGGGAAAACATGTATTTTAACTAAATATTTTTACTTTTTCGATTTCAGTTAATTCTACTATGAGATACAGCGGGCACCGCAAACCATCTTTTTGAAAAGGCGTTTTCGGAAATGCTATGTCATTGGCTTATTTTTTGCTGTTTTCTTATAAAAAATTAACTGAATGTTTTTCAAATGATGCCTTATAATATACAAATTACCTGAGTAAATTTACCTTAATCATATTTCTGAAAAAAATTTACAAAAAAAGTGGGTTTTTTTACGCTCCAGACCCTCCCCTCCCCCTTAAAGCAACCAATCCCGACGCAACTGGAACGTGTATGTCATCCACTTCTGCTCCTTCTGTCCTAGAAGGTAAGCAAGAGCGGGAAATTTACCTCTGGATACTTTTTTGGAGCTACTAATCATTGTAGAATGTTATGAGGAACAGTGTTGACGGACCAGATGAAGTGATCCCAGACGAACAGCCTTTTGCATCCGGTTCGCAATGGAATGAGCCTGGCGCTGGCAAGCCGGAATCTTGTTGAGTTGGCTAAGAAATGAAGCTTTCATACCTCCAAGACAGCCGATTATGAGAACTACAAGATGTACTTTGTAGCCTTGGTACAGCCTGCTTCGATTGAAAAGAAGTGCTTGATATTTCGCCCGTTTTTCTTCCTCCTTTGCCGTGATATTACCATCAGCTGGTGCCGAGAATTCAATCACGTAAATAATCTTGGTCTTCAGATCTTGGAGGACAATATCAGGCTTCGTAGCACGTAGATCTTACACTGATCATTCTCCACAACGGACTCGAGTTTCCCCTGGGCGTATGGCAAGACGGGCAATAGATCAACACCATAGAAGTGCCTAAGATGGTAATATAACACTTTTAGAGCCGCATTGTGTCTCTCTATGTACCCGTCACGTGCATATTTTGAGCATCCACTGAGAACATGTCCACGTGTTTCCGGCTCTCGCTTGCAAGCTCGGCAGTTGGTATCGCCTACAGGTACATTCATTATGCACTCGCGGTAAACTAAGTTGTCTATAACGCCGTCTTGACAGGCAAAAAGAAATCCTTCAGTCTCCGATCTCAATCCAGCAGACTTGAGAAACATGTTGGACAGACCCGTCGAGAGCTCTTCTGTACGTATGATGCCGTAGAATTTATCATGAAGGGGCTTGTCAGCATGTTCTCTTAGTAGAAGCGTATGTTCTGCTTCCTGTACACGACTTTTTAGCAACAAAGGCGTTAGTGATGCTAGGTCATGTGTAGTGTCGCTGGAATCAAATGGGAGATCAAGCTCCTCTGCGGCCCTATCTGTGGCACGGTATAGAAACGCCGCAGCATTGACGACTTCAAGTTGATTTACGAGTTGCATAAGAGAATCTTTTCTATTTAGAACTGAGCAGGCTGTAGCCAGAACCGTTCTTCGATGAAGACACTCTAAGCTTAGCAAGCCTCTACCCCGTTTATCTCGAGTACGGAAGATCTAGGATGATGACTTCGATGGATTGTGATCATCTTGCGTGTGCTTCTGTAAAATTGCTCCAACTCATCGACGTTCCATTTCACTGCACCAAACGTGTAGAGCAGTATAGGAACGGCCAGCATATTGGTCGCCTGGATCTTATTCTTTCCAGATAATTCGGAAGCCCAAATTTTTCTCAGAATTTGGCGATACCTTTTTCCAAGGGCCGTTTTTAACACACGCACATCTTGGGTTTCTGCTTGCGGTATTCCAAGATATGTATATGTTTCTCCATTACCAAAATGTTGAACGGTATTTCCGCCTATGAGTTGAACATCCTGATCGTCACGCGATGATGTAGTTTCTAGTCTTTCTTGGTGTAGGTCGACGCAGGCACACTTGTTCAGTCCAAAGCTCATACCAATCGCTTTGGAGTACCTATTTACCGTCTCCACAAGGATGTTAAGGTCCTCTTTCGAGGAAGCAAAGAGTTTAAGGTCGTCCATGTATAAAAGGTGGTTGACTTTATATTCTCTTCTGTTCGGCGGACCACATAGGTATCCAGAGCTTTTGCCTCGGAGCACAATAGATAAAGGCAAGAGGGAGATGCAGAAAAGTATCGGACTTAGAGGGTCTCCTTGAAAGACCCCCCTCTTATATGTGATATAGCTTGTAGTCACTTGTCTTTCATCAGATGTTATGACAAATCTCCGGTCTTAGGGATCAATACCGTGCGTCCTTCCACTAGCAACTGCGGGACGGGTTGTTCTCCGTTTAAGAAAGCAGTAAATATACGGGCTAGATGTTGGTACGTAGAAGGTAACTTCTTCCACCAAAAGTTGTTGATTTTATCTGGCCCTGGCGCTGAAAAGTTCTTAGTTCCAGCGATAACTTTCTTCAATTCTTCAGCAGTAATTAGTGGACACTCTTCCTCTGAACATTGTAACCTTTGCCTTTGGCAAAAGTAACAAAAGAGTGATATATCTAAAGCGTCTTCATTTAGCTGATAACTATCTCCATATACTGGCTCCCAGAAGACTTGAATCTCTTCTCTACTAGGCGGATTTTTAACGGTGGAATTTTCCTGAATCCACTTTACTCGCCGTTCAAGGAGCTGTTTCGCTGTTGAAAGAGATCTTATTTTTTGCGTCCAGTGCTGCTTGATAATTTGATATAATTTGATAATTAATTAATTCAGTGATACACTTATTCAGCCTGTGATTTGCTTTTCTTACGTTTCGAGCAAGTGCCCTAACGTCTGGAGTGAATTTTTTATTTGATGTTATGTAGCTAATCACGCACTGAATATTTGCATGCTGTCTTCGAGGATCAAATCAGGGAGAGCAGTAGTAGCTTCAGCTAATTTGTCCATCCTGAGGAAGACTTTTTGGTGGATAGATCTCCCACTTCTCATGTTGGCATTATCGGCTATCTGCAAAGGTGGTCTTGCTGGAACGGGTGTAATGTTCGCTGGAGGATTTTGCTATTCTTCTTGTTGATAAAAGGCTTCATATCCGTTTTTTCGCAAAAAGGATACCTGATCTCTTAAATACTGAGGGATTTTATGAGCATATTCTGGGTGCATATTGACCCAACGGTCATGTAACCTCTGCATGAATCATCTTTCCGCCGGTGAGCGTCTTTGCCAACAGGTAAGGATGTCCCTCCTGAGTTGGTCCGACCATTTAAATCGATGTTCTCGCGTTTGTCTGGGGCCATTGCCTGGTCGTCGCCTCGGTTCGCTCCTATTGCCACTCCCAACTGAACCATGGCCTCCATCCGAGAGAGGCCTATTGTGGGTGGCACTGCGCGATACTGGTGACGTAACCGCATAATTCGTTGCATTGGGGAGTTAGCCAAAAGCAACATGGCTGACTGCAAAAGTCGGAGTTCTCGGGCGATGGCGTCGCCACATCCCTACGCATGATAATTATTATTATTATTATTACTGAATCGAAAAAAGCAGTGTAAATAGTGAACCAAACGTTGTATGAGATAGCGAGTGAAACTATAAAAACGTGGTGTTTGTGTGGGTGAGTGATGAAAATAATATGTAAGCAGAGGAATAAGAGTTAAATACATTTTTAAATTGTAAGATATATACATTGTAAATATGAGTTATTGAAAAATAGAGAACAGATAAGAAAATAAGTTGTATCTAAATTGGTAATTTTATTTAATGCAACCCGCAAATCATATTTTTAAGCAATTCTGCTTTTAAATAAACTCATCTGCTTTAATTCCAACTGAAAAATTTAATGCAGTGCATTTTCCTAAACTGCTGCAGCTATCTGATATAACCTGACCCATCAGACGTAATCTCTCAATGTCAAAAAAGATGTTTCTTAAAGTCACAATGCCAGCCATGTCCATTGACCTGCGATTTACATATATACTATTCGCACTTATTATAAGGACAAGGAACTCTGAGAAAAAACAACATAAGTTTCATTTTATTTCCTTTTTTCTTTATTTCTAAAAAATCAGTACATTATACTTAAAAATAAGTAGATTATAATTAAATATATTATATACAAATACGGAAAAGATATTTTTATCTCTTCAAATTCAAAAAATTAAAGCCAACAGAACTGTTCGAAAGACATCCAGATTTTCAATAAAAGTACATTTTCAATTCCGCATTTAAAGTAATTTTTATACGCATGATGCTTACATTTGATATCATTAATTGCAAAGATCTCAGGCAATTCCTGTAGCGAGAGATAAATTGTTTCAACCTATGCTTTTTTTTAATCCTTTTACATAAATGTTTGAAGCATCTTTAAAAACGCTCGCGAGTATTATAAGTATTAAGCAATATGGTGAATCACCAGAATCCGAACTCGCGAAGATTTATCCACCACATAGGAAATGGTTACCATGTCAACTCTATTAAATCTTGTTTTGATTCGATGCGAAAAAATTCAACTTCAGCTACTTAAAAATTACCCACAACAAAAATTCACTTGTGTTTTTTCTGTGAGTAGAGTATATTCATAAAATTCCCAAGTTCGAAAACTCATTGGAATAGATGTATCTTTTTCAATATATTTTAGCAACTGAAATTTTTGTGAATCTGACAGTCTAATGCTAGGTAGATAGCCACTACATTTTATTAATTTCAATTGTATACTACTCAATGGGGGCTGCTTGCAAGATGGCATTTGAATCACTTTTTGATCCTGTCAAAATAAGTTCATACTTAGCATTGACGATGATTTTATGATAATCTTCAGCAAACCCAACTATTATGCTAAGCAGTAGCGATGGTTAGAGATTGATTATCATTATTTATTTCAAGCCAACTAGTATTCTGTATGTTACGTGATTGTCCAGGATTTAGAAATACATAATTTTTCATGAGACTAGTGAGAACAATATATTTGTTTCTATCAATTATCTATTGCATTGATTTCACATCTAGCGTCTTCAATCAAATGACAGATGGCATCAGAAACTGAAACTGTGTTTGTCACTGGACTTCCATCAGTTCTCACCATTATCCGATGTGCGCGGAGTGAACTTTTGCTTGATAGGAGACAATGGTCCTATTTTGAAGAGAAATTCTAATTTCATCATTGTTATTGAAGATTCATGAGATATGAGGCTGATGTGCATGAATAAAAAAGTGCGCAATTGACTCTTCAAAGATGATTGGTGCTTGAATATTTGAAATTTATCCCTCCATCACAAATAATCAAACGTTTATAAACAAATTTACAGATGCAGGTGCAAAAAATCTTCATTCTCTGCTTTTTTCGAGCCTCAGACCTGGAATTTTTTAGAATAGCCCTTTGATTGCTATTTGTCGACTGTTATAACATTGTCTCATTGTCATAACTTCTCCACGAAAATTAACCAAATGTGCATCTTGATCAACTATACGGAGCTGTATATGATATATTACCTGCACGGCGACAGGTGAGTAAATGACATGAGATGGTACTTCCACAATCTTATATCAAGGTGGCACTACAGGAAAAGATTCATGAATAGTGTACACTTTCTGGTCATTAATATATGAACCTGTAGTTATGCTACACTTAATTCTCAAAGATTTCACTGTTATGATTGATACCGGATGATCAGATTCATAAATTTGTTTAGCTTCTCGTCTGCGTGGAGAAAAACCCAGAAAATGATCAATAGAATCTTTAGATTCGAAATTTATATCATGACTGCAATAAATTTTACTTTTTACAGTATTATTGTTTGGTTTAATATGATGTTCAATATCCTTTTCTACTAAAGCATTCTGCAGATAGCGCACACACGTATGTATCGTAATTTTGATATCTCTCATGATGATACTTTATGCTACCAACACCAAGTTACTTAAAGAGATCCAAATGTGGTCGAGAATTACTGAAACCTGCTTAAAATGTCGCATAAGATTCGATAGAACCCGAATACGGCCCTAATAGAACTGTTATACGGGTATATCCAGGCTCTATCCGTTTACTTATTTTCTATCTGGGAATCATTCGGGACTATCCGGGTTCTATCGGGAAAACGTAACCAATAATGTATTTTTACAAAATCGACATTGCCCTTCTATCCGGGTATATCCGGGTCGTATACGGAGCACGGATACAGAAATTGATTTCCTCGAAGTCCAAAATAGCGTGTATCCGGGTCTGTCAGGAACCAATCATGTACAAGAAATCAATAAGTGTCAATCTATCTGGTCCTACCCGGGACCTATCCGGGACGTGGAACCAGAAATTGATTTCCTGTAAAGTCTAAAAGTGCGTCTATCCGGGCGTATCTGGGATATGACAGGTAGTATCCCACATAGGAACCTATGTGAGAACTCATATGGGATCTTTTTTTGAATTCCTGTCTCATATTACGCATTTAAAGGCATTGAAATCTACGATTTTTTAAATGGTAGTCTATGTATTGTAACAGAATTGTTACTCATGGGTTTGGCTCGATAAGGCCCTGCAACCAAGGGTTACCTGACCGCGCCCGAGGTGGGTCGGAATCCCCCGAGTGACTCGAATTCCCGAGCAGCAGCACGTTCCGAGTCACTCTTGACTCATCCGCCCGTTCGTAAGCAGTTGTCTACGTCGAGAGTGCTCTCTTACGATACCAACCCTCTAGCCACCTCAGCCATCGACCGTCTTCCAACGTTCATCCTGGACACCGCCCGGCACCCGTAGCTCGTCGCTACAACTTCTCCTAAACGGAAGACTCCAATCGTCCTGCTACGATCCTCGGTAGGACCATCTACTCCACGACTCACCGATCCCCAGACTTCGAACACGGCCTGGCGGTTTGAATACCATTATAAGTGGTAATAAATTATCTATCTAACGACCTAAGTGATTTCTCAATGTGTTCACCCTTTTCTCTCGGCGTCCATATCCCTTTTCCCTCCTTGGTAGGCTTCCTCGCCATACCTGGCACCCAACCGAAAAAACCACACTTTTCATAGAAAAATCTTTAAAAGCCTGCCGAGAAAAGGAACACAAAACTATACATAAAAATTACAATCACTCCAAAACTATCTCTATTAAACATCTTTATACTTTTTACATGCTACTTGATCCATGCCTTGCCATTTTGCGATTTATTTCGAAATTTGCAATGATTTTGAGCAATGACTATCATTGCAAGTAATTTATTACAAAAAATTACATAGTCTGCAGGTGATTTATATGCAATATGATTCTTGTATATGCTCATGATATAATATGTGGTAACTTGATTTATATGTGATTCTTTTTTTTACCTGTACAACGATTTATGTGCCATGATTTTTTATTTCTATTACCATGCTCGATAACTCGTATATATGCAGTGATTTATATGTGCTCTTGACTTATGTATTGTTATATGTGCCATTTGAATATGTATCGAAAAATCTCACCATGTGCTCACTTGCGATATTTCAGGGAAAGTGATTTAGATTAGGCAAAAGTATCAAACCAAAAAGGGAAACAAATTACAAAACATTCTAAAAACTTTAAAAAAGGGTGCTTAATTTCCAAAAGAAATAAAAATAAAATAGGACAATACAAATAAAAATACAATCATTTAAGATAAAGCCTAGTTTCGGAAAGCCAAAAGTTTCAAACGAAAAACGGAAAAATTAAAAAGTCAGAAGAAGTTGAAACATAGGTTTTGAAAAAATAAAACCAAAAAATTGGGGAGAACGATGAAACCTGAAATGAAAATTACATCGGGTTCCGACTCTTATTATATATTTCTAGCGTCGAACGAAACGAACCGTTCAAGCGCGTAAAGAAGTTCGCACGTACAGCGAGCAATACCCGCGAGTCGCACGTATCTCCCAAACAAAGGGTCATACGAAGAAAATAAACACATTTTCGAACCCGAGAACTAGTTAGTGCGTTAGTCAGTTAGTTTTAATACGGGCGGGAAGTCCATGGAGAGCTCCCCTGGCGTTCAAGCTATAAAGCCTATTGTGCCACAACCCTTACTTATTCACTCTCAGCAGTCGACCCCAGACCTCCCTGCCGCATTTCCTGCACTTTGTCGTGGGGTTATACCCCATTTTGTGCATATGATAGTTCAAGTGGTTGTGCCCATTTAGGGTCCGTACCACTGTTTTATATCTTTCTTGGGTAAGCCCAGGATTTCCCTAGCTCTGCCCATCCCATAGGTATAATCCAGGATGAAGTTCGCATGACGGTAACCCTGAGTTTGTTCCCAGTATTCCCGGTGTTTTGTTCGGATCCAGCTTTTAATGGCCATTCCGACACAGCAAGACGCTATTCCAAGTACGGTTCGGGTCCTAGGTATTCACTTGCTGCGCCGCGTTTTGCCAACTGGTCCGCCTTTTCGTTACCCTTGATCCCTGTGTGACCAGGGACCCAACGGTGAGCTTCGATTGAGTTTAATTGAAAGGTTCCATAACTGAATATATTCCAATTGGATGTTGTAAAGAGACATTTTCTGAACTCAAAACACTCAAAATTAAAATATAAGGCTGGGCCGTTTTTCATTTTTTCGTCTTTTTAGTTATAATTTTTAATTATGTTAAATGTATGTATTACATTAGATTGTTTTTAAAGCTTTGAGTGCATAAATAAATATGTAAGATAAACTCGAAATATAAATTAAATAGAAATATTATTATAAATTATAAATATAAAGCAAAAATAGCAATCAATATAAAATATATATGATTTATTTATCTACAATGTACAGTGGAGTGCCGATTCTGTTGCGTCCGATTTTGTTGCGAGCCCCTCTTACCATTAGCCCAGCTGAGCTCAAGTTCAGGCTCGTAGCTAGGCACTGAACAAGCGAAGCGGGACCCGAAGTTCGTCACCAAGTTATAAAGTCTACCCACGGCCCTGATCTTTTTCCTCCCCTTTGCTATTTTTTGCTTTATATTTATAATTTATTGTATTCAAATCGCTGCGAGGTCGGTTTATTCAATCGATAAAACAGACGCACTCTGCTTTATCGACCGCCTGAACCTATTTCAAGCAGAAGAGCTCTTCTGACCGTTGGTCAATTCTCAAAGTGTGCTAAAAAATTACGAGTAGTTATGTCTCTTTCAAAAATCGGAAAAAATCACGCGCGTACTCATGAAGAAAATCGATATATTATCTGTTTACTGTGCTTAAAGAAAGGTGGACCTATGAACAAAATAACAAGTGCTTTACAAGGAAAAATAGAACTTTTATTCGACAGTTACGATGCAACGAATAGTTGTCTACCACTTGTTATATGCAATACGTTTAAAAGTTATTTGTACAAATCTAACATTACCAGTGATACAATTCAACAGTTCGATTTTTCTCAATATCATATACCAATAAATACACGATCCAAAGTAGCAGATAGGAGTGAATGCGATTTCTGTATAATGGCAAGAATGAATGGGAACGAAAAGCCGTTACGCCGAAATGTTTTTTCAAACTCAAAAAACAATGAAAATGTCAATAATAAAGTTGTATCAAAGCCTGAGAAACGTTGTTCAAAATGTTTTTCGATGATTGGACAAGGAAAGAACCACGTATGTTTAAATTCTAATCAAGTAAAAAATGTTAATAATTGCATACAAAATTCATTCACACCTGCGCAAAAAGAACAATTAACCTCTATGCTATTAAAAGATATGAGTAATAAGAATGCTGATTCAAAGGAGCATTCAAAATCATTATCCTTAAAACAACAAAGAGGAAAAAATCTGAACATTGCTATTGGCGAAAGTAGCAAAAAACAAACTGAGAAAACTCTGTTTAGTATCGCGGATTTTCAAAAAATACAAGAAATTAATAATTTGAGTTTGAATGCTACTTGCAGCATAGCGGCGTCTCTTCATTCTGCAACGAAAAATCTCAAGATAATTGAACCAAAACTAAAACGTAAACTTTCAAATGATAATCACTGTTTAGATGAACATTTCAACGTTGAGATACTCAACTTCACAAAAAATTTAGCTAATAATGCATCGAATTTATCACAAACCGTTGTTTATTGTAAAGACTTAAACAAGCTAATAAAACATGTACAAGAAATAAGGAAAACCACAGAAACTCACTTGAAAATTGGAATCGATGGGGGAGGAGGCTTTTTAAAAATTTGTCTTTCGATTCAAGTATTACCTGATATTGATGCAAGCGTATGTGAACGAAAATATACGCGGCAAAGCTATAAAGATGGAATTTCAGCAAAAAAATTCAAAGATACAAGTGTCAAAAAATTATTTATTCTTGATTTGGCACCTTCAACTCAAGAAAACTACGAAAATGTTAATCAGTTATGGTCTAAATTGAAGCTGAAAACATTCAAAGGAACGGTTGCGACTGATCTAAAGCTTGCGAACAATTTCGCTGGAATTAAGACTCATTCAAGCTTGCATCCATGTCTATACTGTTACATTGATAAAAACAATTTACATGAAGTCGGGGAATAGAGAACATATGGCAATATTTTACAAAACTACATGAAATGGTGTGAATCGGGAAGTAAGAAAAATTCAGCGAAAGAGTTTTATAATTGCGTTCATCCTCCCATCATATCATTGAGACGAAGGAAGATAAAGCATTATTAGATATAATTCCTCCGCCCGAATTACATCTCATGTTAGGAGTTGTAAATACTATGTTTAATCATATGTCAAAAGAGTTTGAAACTGATGCGTTAAAATGGGCAGAAATGTGTCACGTACAAAGAGAAATCACTCACGGTAGCCCTGGTTTCGCAGGTAATTCTTGTAAGATACTGTTAGATAAAACAGATTTATTACAATCGAACGGTAATTTAGGAACATTGAAATATGTTGCTGCTTTCCATAATTTTAACAAAGTTGTCAAAGCTTGTTTTACGTCATCAAACTTGGACTCTAACTATGTGAATTATATCAGAGAATTTAAAACTAGTTATTTAGATTTAAACATCTCAGTCACTCCAAAAGTACATATTGTTTTTTTTCACGTTGAACAATTTTGTACAAAAACAAATCGAGGATTAGGCTTTTATGGAGAACAAGCAGTAGAATCAGCTCATTCCGATTTTGCCCTGGTTTGGAACAAGTACAAAGTTGATGTCAAAAATGCGAATTATGGAAATCGACTGTTGCGAGCAATTTGTGAATATAACTCGTGTCATATTTATTTTCAGTGCAATTCAAAGAATATTCATACCTCTCAATATTAGAAAAATTTTCTTTGATTATATATTGAATTTATATTGAAACGTAATTACTCTTATGAAAATAAGAAGTTAGAAATAATTAATAGATTCAAGATAAATAGAAAGTTAATAATTATAAATTATATTTGTTGACTAATACCAAAACCATCAATCCTCTCAAAAGACTGTAAATTTTGTTTATCGAATAAAAAATGTATATGACATGATAACTCAATTGTTTATTTATTATAGATTTAAGTATTTTCTTTATTATTTAAATTCATTTGACATATTTCTCTATTCACGTACTTAAAGATTCATTTCGAGTTTCATAAATAATCTAAAATCCAACATGTATTCAATATAATTAAAAATAATAACTAAAAAGACGAAAACATGACTTATATAAAAAACGGCCCAGCCTTATATTTTAATTTTGAGTGTTTTGAGTTCAGAAAATGTCTCTTTACAACATCCAATTGGAATATATTCAGTTATGGAACCTTTCAATTAAACTCAATCGAAGCTCACCGTGACCCATATGAGAGCCACTTTTTTTCTTTCTGCAAGTTGGTTTAATGCCTTTTTGCATTCCCAAACCAGTGCTGATGTTATGTCTGGTGTTCCTATTGCAGTTAGTGTCGCTTACCTGTCTGAACAGTTCGTAATCTGTCTGCCAGCAGCGTTTTCTTCTATTAGTGTTTCAGCACAGCGAAGGACGGCCAGGACCTCCGCTTGAACGCATGTCACCCAAGTATGATCCCTATCCTTTTCCCTCTCTTGCTGTCATAAGTTCCTGCTGCTGACCCTCCCTCTCCCCTGAAGCCATCTGTATACCAGATTTCCCCCTAGAGAAGCGGGTTACCATTTGCTTTCCACAGATCCCTGCTTGGGATGCAGACGCGGAAAGCTTTGGCGAAGTTGAAGCATTTTGTTATTTTATCTTGCCTCATCTGTAGAATCGGCAGTGCGCTGATATCACTCGGGAGCCTAGTGTGGGCCCATCGCGTGTGCCGCTCTAGCAGTTATCGCAACCTGTATGGGTTGCTCACAGAACACGAATCCTATCGCCGCTGTGGGCGTAGTCTTCATTTCTCCAGTCAAACCCCTAAATGCTAGCGTTTGTAATCTTCGCAGCCTGTCCTGCATTCTTTGAAGTTCCGACCGTGGCCACCAGATCACTATCGGAATTTTATAATTTCTCGTGAAAATGACCAGGTTGGTCTTTTCCGGATTTACCGAGAGCCCTGAGCTATCGCACCAGAGCTCTACTATGCGCAGCGTTGACCTTATAAGACCCATCAGCGTGTCCAGGTGAGCCCCCCTGACTGGGATTACAAAGTCATCCGCATATTCCTGAGTATATTACCCCTCTTTATTCAGCCTTCGAAGAAGGCCGTCCACCACAATGCACCACAGGAGGGGGGGCGACAGGACACCCCCCTGTGCGCAACTTCGTGGAGCTATCCCCCTTACTAGGCCTTCACCCCATCTGGTGTCGAGTCTTCTCCGGCATAGCATGCTTCCCATCCAGCATACTAGTTGTTCCGGCACGCCACATCTCATAGCCTCTCGACAGATGACTTCTGGAGGAATATTGCTGAAAGCACCCTCTATATCCAAGAAAGCGCTCACAGCATACCCCTTCTGTTCCAACTGCTGCTACAATTTTGCCATAACTGCATGAAGCGCAGTCTCTACCAAGCAGCCTGCCTGAAAAGTATGCTGCCCTCTATGCAGCCGGGAGGCCAAAGCACCTCATCCCTAATGTATCTCTCGACTAGCTTCTCCAGCGTCTTTAGAATAAAAGACGTCAAGCTCATTGGTCGGAAATCTTTGGCAGCAGTGTAACCCTCCCTCCAAGGTTGAGGTATGGAGGCCACTCTGCCATCCTTCCATGTCAATGGCACGTGTTTAAGGGCTACACTTGCCATAAATAATTTCCTCAGAGGAGGGACGACTAAATCCATGCCTTTTCGTAAAAGCGCTGGAAAAATGCCATCCACCCCTGGGGATTTAATGGGACAGAAGGACCCTACGGCCCATTCCACCTTTTTGTAATCAACGACCTTAGCGGCAAAATTCCAGTCGGCCATTTCAACCCCTTAGCCCTAGCCTTCCTCCTCTTGGTCGGTTTGGATTCGCTGAAAACCCGGGAAGTGAACTTTCATCAGGTGATTCAGCGTTGCTTCTTCGTCTTCGGCAAACTCACCATTATCGAGCCTTATGAACCCGAGGCGAGCTTCCGGATTTTTCGCCAGGATCTTGTGAAGCCTCGCTGTTTCCGGAATGTTTTTCAATTCCTCGCAGAAGCCCCTCCAATCTTCCTGCTTATACTTTCTTATATTTTTATTGTATTCACACTGGGCCGTCTTGTAGATGTCCCAGTCTGAAGGCAACTTAGTTCTATTTGCCTTATTGCACAACATTCTTGTCTTTTTACGGAGTCTCTCCAGGTGAGTATTCCACCATTCTGCTCCCTCATCGGTTACTCTCCAGGCAACTAATCTGCTCCTCAGTACACCTGAACATAGAGTAAAATCGAGAACCTCACTCCTGTTTTTAGTCCGGAATGTGGGAGTATCACCCCGATTCAGAATCTCCAGCTCTGTGACCGCTATGTATTCAATTAAATTTCTCCCTCTGTTATTGATGTTTGTGCTTCCCCACACATGTGGTGAGAGTTTGCATCACAGCCCAACAGCAGGGGAATCTTGTTCTCTTGAAAGTGCCGAATTA
The DNA here is from genome assembly GCA_932195095.1 of Andricus curvator. Lineage (NCBI taxonomy): Eukaryota > Metazoa > Arthropoda > Insecta > Hymenoptera > Cynipidae > Andricus > Andricus curvator. The sequence continues at coordinate 47,853 of CAKNYM010050875.1, forward strand.
GAGCCCCTGAGTCTCACCTTGATTACGGCGAGATCTCTAGAGCAGAATTTAGGCACCAAGATCGCATCCATACCCTTAACGGCTATGCATGCCCTTGGCGTTTTTTCGCGTGGCCCCTTATACACCAGAGTCTCGATAAATAAACAATCTCGGGGGTTGCCTGAAAATAACCTTGTTCATATAGCGCGTACAGCGAAACGTAAACAGGCAGGGCCGCCTGAACCTTTTCCATAATATTGCGCAATCTACTTGACTGAGTAGTATAGTGCATGCTTCCCTTCACAGGCGGAGTCGCAACCGTCTCTCGCCCTGCCCCCTGAGAAACTGCGGGGACCAGCAATTCTAGGAATTCATATAACGCGTGCGATCGCGCGTTCAAATAGTGAGACTCTGGTTTATATGGAGCCACATCCCGACAAGCCACAAATCCTTTCCGTGTGTAAGTCCTGTCTGCACCACAGACATGCGTCTGGCTAGAACCGCCGAGGTGCCTTTGCTGTGGCCAAAATGAAACTCAAGTCGGGTAAAATAAAAAATATAATGCAGTACCCTACAGCTATGGAAAGTTGATATACCATTAAGCCATTTCCCTTTCAGGGTAGGCGTGACACTACCCGATTCGGGTAGTGTTTCTAGGTGGATAGTTCTTGTAGTTATAAATAACTACAAGTGTGGGCTCACCACACCCACGATGTGCCAACAGCACTCAGTATCCTTGAATGATCACCCATCCAAGTACTAACCGCGTCCAACGCTGCTTAACTTCAGTGATCTGACGAGAACTGGGTTTTTCAGCGTGGTATGGCCGTTGATATGACCACGATAACCTAGATCTGGAAAGTGCCGCTGCACTTCGAAATAAAAAAAATACTAATTCGACTAACGATGCACAACAAAGTAGGGGAGCCATGCCAAAAACAGCAAACAGGTCAATAGATCGCGGTAGAGTGTTCACGCGAAAAAACACAGAAACACCCAATATAAACAATAGAACAAACCAAGACAGTTTAACTCAAAATACTTAACCTAACAGAACCAATAGGCGCGTCAGGCCCAATAAATACTTCGAGACAATTTAATAACGAAACTTTCCAACGCGATTCATTCCTGGAAAATAACACACAATCCATCCTAGAATCGGATGTACTTTTAGAAACCGCGGAATACAACGAATTTATGAATAAGCAAAGGGAAAGATTTTTTAAAGAAAAAGAAGAAAGGACACAAAATTTAAAGTTTGGACTCGACCAGCCCGCTAATAGCTCTTTCGAATACAGAAAGCAAACAGTAGAACCATGCGACAAGAAAAATAAAAGCGCATCTCTTAATAAACATTCAGTACAGTTCAACTTAAGAGAAAACTTACAGGAACCTAATCAACTTTGATACAATAATAACCGTAGTAGAACAAGAGTTAATAATATAAAATTACACAATACAGACGACAGCGAAACATTACAGGACAGAACAAACTCAAACCAAAACAGACGACATAGACTCTCGACAACAAATGCCGAAACTTATCGCATTCCAGAAGAAATTAGACAGGAGGTCCAAGATAAGGTTGAACGTGAACAGCAAAAATCGAAGGAGAGGTATGATCGATCGCGTCTTAAAAATGTTAAGTTCAATATCGGAGAAATTGTAGTAATGAAGGCCGCTAAAGTTGCAACCGGCGAGTCAAAAAAGTTTCAATCGCGTAACAAAGGGCCATTAGTGATTACACAAGTCCTTCCCTCTGATACTTATCGAGTGCAGAGCTTAGCCAACAGTGGTCAATCAAAACTAGGAACAACCGCACATGTAAGCCAACTCAAAATCTGACGTGGTTTTGAGAGTGACAATAGCGACGCCAGTGAAGGCCAGAGCGATTCTGAGTTGTCTAGTGGAACCGATGAGTCTACCAAAACTGATGATGCGAGACAGTTAACTGAAATAGTAGTCAATAATGATAAGAACAAAAATATTGTGTCAAACAACGAAACTCAGTCAGCCAGTTCCATTGAGTTACGTCGAAGTTCTCGAATTCGTAGAAAACCACAACGTTATGTTGACGACCTATTATATATATATATATATATATATATATATATATATATATACCATTAAACCATTTCCCTTTCAGGGTAGGCGTGACACTACCCGATTCGGGTAGTGTTTCTAGGTTTTTCTTGTAGTTATAAATAACTACAAGTGTGGGCTCACCACACCCACGATGTGCCAACAGCACTCATGTCAGTATTCTTGAATGGTCACCCATCCAAGTACTAACCGCGTCCAACGCTGCTTAACTTCAGTGATCTGACGAGAACTGGGTTTTTCAGCGTGGTATGGCCGTTAATTATTGTCATAAAATTACAGTTATAAAAAAAAATGTATATGAACCGTTTCAAAATTATCGCATATAATTATATAGTTAATATACTGTTTCCTTCCTTATTAATAATGTGTTGAATTAGCTTGGAGACCAAGCTATAGTCGGATGGCCAAGTGTTAGAAACTAAGCTACTTTTCATATGTTTTCGTTTAAATGTTTGTCAACCTGCAAAGCGCTGATCACTGGTGATGCGCATGCGTGTGTGTGGAGCGAGAGAGTTACGGTCATCCGCATTTGTACCGTCGTCGAGTCAATCATCTGCGAAAGCGAGGTTAACCTTGATTATAGGCCGTTGGGTCGGAAATGTTCATAGAAGAACTTGTAGAAATAGTTGAGCCACAATGTCGTCGTTCGTAAACGTTCAGCCTTCGAGTTAGCTGGTTTGGTCTAATTGTCGTGATCGGAAGCCAGTTGTAATAAGGAAATGTTGAATGAAGTGAATAACATGCCTACACTAACAACGTACTGTGTTGAAGCTTATTGAACTATAACACATGTCACACAGACATCCTAGAATCCACAAAAATAACACAGATACGGTTAGCGAACCTGAAAATAATCCAAATAACGAAACAATTCCAGCAACATTTTTCCCGTTTGACATGATACAAGCGCCATTCCAAATCATGAGTAACTGGCCCATTAAATTCAGAAACAATAAAGATGACAGTCCCGCACATTTCTTGGACGAATTAAAAAGATTTAAAAGTCTATAAAAAATAAACGACAGCGATATTTTAGAAAATTTGGCCCACTACTGATAGAAGATGCAAAAGATTGGTTCGATATAAATAAAAGTTCCTGGAGTTATTTATTAGATTTCACCGAAGATTTTGAAACCAAAAAAGAAACCAAGACATCCACTCGCATTTAACGGCAATCAGAAAACTTTTTACCAAACTGCATCCAAGAAAAAGCCGCGAATGGGAATTACGTCGAACCTATGAAACCCTTAGAATTGAATACAAAATGTATATTAAACGAAACGAATTTGAAACTTTTGAACAATTAGAAGACTTAGGTAAATAATGGGAAACTGAGTTAGCCAAATCCAGAATTCGAGAGCAAGTTTTACAAATTACTGAACCTAAAATAGAGGACAAAATGGAACAAAAGCGTAACAACAGTAGTAGGGATAAGAATAACTCAAATAATAATAAAGATTTCAAGAAAAGTAATAATGGCCAAAATGACAACCAATACGGAAACCAAAGTCAAAATAATCAAACTAAAAGACAATACAAAATCCGATACTCATTTTTATCATTTGGATTTCCATTCCTACCTTTCCCAAAGCCATATCAACAAATTTTCAGACTAGGATTCCCACCTAGATTCACAAACAATAGACCCAGATACCCTTACAACCCTTACAACCAAATGTTACCAATGTTTAATCAAATGTCATTAGGGCAAAATCAAGGCCACAGTAACTCAATGATTGAATTTCCAATAGAAAAATAATGGTAAACAAAATTTCCAAAAATCGAATAACGGCAACAAAAATCAAAAATCGATTAACCGTAGTAACAAAGACCCACAAGTGAGAACAAGTTCTAACCCAGAGAAAAAAAAGGAACCTAACAAAATCGCGAACGAAAATACGAATAATTTAAATTGTCATCATTGTGATTTAACGGGCCACTTTAAGAGAGAATGCCCTTATCAGGCTTACAACCAGGGAAACTGGAAGGGCGGGTACTAGGACCAAAAATATCACAACCTAGCACCGAAACGCCGGAAATCTTAAATTCGGATAAAGACGAAATAACGGAAACACGTTTTCATCTAATGACAAAATTCGCATGTAGCCTATTTCGAATTTTAGTGGATACTGGGGCCACACATTCGTACGCTGGCAAGGAATTACTGGAAAAAATCCAGAATTCCACATTTTCAATTTTTAAACCCGTCTCGCGAAAATTAATGGTCGCGAACGGCGCAACGGTCGATATAATTGGGCAAGTAGTAATCCTTGTAGTGTCCTTGAACTTTTTATAAAAAATTTGGTGAATTTTTTATATAACAACAAAGTTGACATTTGTTATTTAAAGTTTCAGAAGTACCATTTTATTTCAAATGTTTAGATTTATCAAAGAAGGTCTTATATTTGTGCTAAAACTATCTAGAAATAATTTAAAGTGGTTTAAATTTTTTTTTAAATTGTATTATGCTGTAAACAAACTAACTAAAAAAAGTTAGTTTTCAGTATTAAAAATGTTTAGATCTTTGAAGTCCAGAGTTTTGGTATAAAATGTGATAGAAAATAGGGTTTAATTACGATTATCCACAAAAACAATTAATAATTTTTGTAAATTTGAAAAGTTTTATAGAAAAGAGTGATCTGTGAGACATTTCTAGGCGACTCCATGAACAAAAATTGAGCGTATTCGTGGAAATATAGCCAAACCCTTTACACGTTTCTAATTATTGTTCAAATAATCAACAGTCCTTGTCAAGTTGGAAATTATCATAGCGAAGAGTAATCACAAAGACATTCTTAGTCAATTTCGTGAAAAAAAAGTCAGCCCATTCATTTAAAAATAAAAAAACAGGGAAAATTTTTATGAAAATTGTTCGAATAATGAATAATTCTTGGATATTTGCGAAGTATCGTAGCAAAAAGTTATCGAAAAGACCTTCTTAGTTGATTCTGTAAACAAATTGAGCCTATTCTCTTAAAAATACCCAAACTCTGAATATGTTTATGAAAATTGTTTAAACAATTAGTAATTTTTTTTAATTTTCAAAGTAGAATAGGAAAGAGTTATTGGAAGGACATACTTGTTAAGATAGAATTGGTAATAGAATTGGTTATTGGTTAGGATTGGTAACAGTGATCGGAGCGGATGTGTCGATGTGCTGCTCTCCGGAGTTTTAATGTTTCGCGAGCTTTTCTTACTATTTTTTAAATAAAAATTTGCAAGTTGTGACTTTGTGTGTTAATGGTGCATCTGAGCAAGCTGGTTTTTTTCAATATTGCTGGTTTTTTGCTGTTTTCGGATTAATAAATAACTTTCATTGATCATTTAGAGCAATGGGCGCGTGTCCACAGCGCAAGGAAGTGATTTCCAGAGGAGGACCTGGGGTGCTTGTGTGTTTGAAGTGTGTAGAAGGGTTCGTTTGTGAAAGACTGATTGAGAGATTGCAAGATTGACAAGGGGGTTAGGCTATTTTTCGGGATCAAGAGAGATTTGTGTGGAAGTTGAGGTTAGTTGCATTTGAAGTTTGTGACAGGGTGGAAGAACAGGGTTGGTCGTAGGAGGACAGGGTAGATAAGGAAAAAGGCAAGGCAGGTAGCTACGACGATAGACAGAGACAGAGAACGATAGAAGGCGGGATCGTTTGAATTGGATTCATGGCTAGCGAAGCGAGTACCAGCAAGGAGAACAGGGATTCAGATCGAGAAGTACGCCGAAAGGGGAGAACAAGAAAGGAGGGCAAGGGGAAAGTATAGGGAAACGGTAGAAGAGGACAGATTGAAGGCGAAGAGCGTGGGATCGATTAAGGCATTCATCAAAAAGAAGAGAAGGGAGAGGGGAAGCAGTGAAGACAAGGAAGAAATAGGGTCAATCTTCAAAAATCAAAAGATGTTCAGATCGCTGCCGTAAAAACATAGTTTTGTAGAGAAGGATGAGAAAAATAAGGGGACAGAAAGAGACAGAGCTGAGGCTAAAGATCCGATGGAAAAGGAAAGATTGAAAGAAACGCACGAAATGATGATAGAGGTAATGGGGATGTATGAAGAAAAACAGGAGAACCAAATAGAGGAAATAAGGAAATAAATTAGGCGGGAATTTGCCGAACTTCGGAAAGAAATGTGGGAATGGGAAGAAGTCAGGAAAAAGCTTGAGAAAAGGATACAGACGTTGGAGCAAAGACTAGAAAAGAAGGAAGAGCCTAATAAAAAGGTAGATGAGTTGGAAGATAGAATAAAAAAATAGAAAGCTAAAACCGGGAATTTGAAGGTGGGGAGAGTGGCAAGAAGGAGAAGGAAAGTCTGAGAAAAATAAAACAAACAATAGAAAAGAAAGGGAGAGAAGAAAGAAAAAGGAACATATTGATAAAGGGTGTAAGATGGGAGGGGAAGGAGAATGGTACTGGTGACACTTAAGAAATGGGAACATAAGAGAGAAGTGATGACAAAGATGAGGGTGTTATATGGAAGCTCGGAGAGAATAGAGTATGATTTGAGATGGGTAGAAAGAAAGATGCAGTATAAGTTAAGGAAAATAGCGAAAGAAGAAAGAAAAAAGGGAAGAAGAACATGGGTTAAGTATGGGAGAATACAGATAGAAGGTGTATGGTGGAATTGGGACGAGGAAAGGGAAAAGTTCGTAAAAATTGAGGTGTCGGAAAACTAGGAGAGAAAGGAACGGAAGTTTATGAGAAATGTGACACAATGGGATGTAGTAGTAATGATGGAGACGTGGCTAGATCAAAAGGGATGGGAAAGAGTAAGGGGAAGATTACCATGATATTACAAATGGCAGGTTCAAAATGCAAAGAGGAAGAATAAAAAAGGCAGAACAATAGGAGGAATGGTGATGGGAATAAGGAACGAATATATAACAGAGAAGGATAAAAAAGAGTTGAAAGAACAAAAAGAAGGATTGATAGCAGAAGAGATAAATATGGGTGCAGAGAGGTGGAAGATAGTGGGAGTTTATGTGAACGGTGATATGCAGGAGGAATCAGAGGAGATGAGATAACTGATGGAAGAAAATAAGAAAGAGATTAGGCTTATAATAGGAGGAGATTTTATTGCGGGAACATGACATAGAGGAGCAAGAGAATGGGATGGAGATCGAGGAGGAAAATCCAAAGACAAGATACTGAATGGGGTGGGAAAGGAGTTTTTAAAAAGCCTAGGAGAAATGGGATGGTTTATCCTAAACGAAAGTATAGACGGGGATGAGGAAGAGGAATATACACGTTCAGGAGGAAAGAGGGGACGGTAATTAATTATCTGGTAGTGGACGACGAGGTAAGAGAGAAGGTTAAGAAACTAGAGGTAGGGAATTATGTACAGATTCGAATCACTTTCCCATAATAGTAACAGTAGAGGGAGAAATGGGTAATAATAATAAGGCTAAAAAGGAAGCAAAAGTAAAAAGAGCAGGAAGAGAGGATTGGTCAGTGGAAGGTAAAAAACAGTTTGAAGAAAAAGTCAGGAATATCAAAAGGGGGGAAGGAAATGTAAGCGAGGAAATGAAAATAGTGACAGGAGAAATAGAAAGAGTATTAGAGTGCAGAAGCAAAAAAGAAGTTAGTGAAGGAGGGGATAGAAGTGCATGGGAAGAGGAATGTAAACAGAAGAAGAAGGAATTGAGAAGGGAATTAAGAAAATGGAGAAACGGGACAAGTATTGGAGAAGAATATAAGAGAAAAAAGAGGGAGTATACTCAGTTGTGTGATAAAAAAAATAAGAGGAAAATAAAAGGTTTGAAGAAAAAGCGGAGAAGGCTAGGACGGAAGAAGAGGCTCGGAAGATTGTAAATAGAGAAAGAAGAAGCAAAAGAGTAAACCAGGATATTGAATTGGTAGAATGGAAAAAATATTTCATGAAATTATGAGGAGGGGTAGAGAGAAAAGTTAGAAAGGAGTAAAAGATGGTAGGAAAACATATGGGGAGGAGGACATTAAAAGGGAGGAAATAGTCAAGGTATTAGAGATTATGAAAGATGGAAAGGCACCTGGTTTAGATGATATTCCAAATGAAGTCTGGAAATATAGGGGGACAGAATTCAATGAATAGGCATGGATAATGTGCAATAGAGTATGGAGAGGAGAGGGGTGGCCAGAGTTATTTAAAAAAAGGAGTAGTGATACCAATGGTGAAGAAAGGCAAAGGGGAGGAGGTTAAAGATTCAAGAGGAGTGGCACTAATGCCAACACTGTATAAAGTATACGTGACTGTTTTATCGGAAAGGTTAAGAAAAGAACTTGTGGAGAAAAAGATAGAGCCACCGAATCAGACAGGGTTTAGAAAAGGGATGGGTGTGATGGACAATATGTATGTTTTGAAATATTTAGTAAATAAGAGGATTAAAAGGGAGGAAGAGAGAAAGGGAGAAAGGGGCAATGATAGCAATGTTCGTGGACTTGAAGGCGGCGTTTGAATCATTAGACCGAGGCGAGATAAAAAATGTTATGATGAAAAAGGGGATACGAGAGGGATTAATAAAGAGAGTATCGGAGATTTTTAGAAAGACAAAAAACAAGGTAAAGGTAGGAGAGCAAGTAGGAGATAGTTTGTGGTGTGTGAGAGGAGTAAGGCAAGGATGTCCTCTGAGCCCACTTTTATTTAATATATTAATATCAGACTTGGAAGAAGAAATGAAGAGAAAAGGGTGGGGAGGAGTTAGGATAGGAAACGAAAAGATATATACACTGGTATACGCAGACGATATAGTGTTGATGGCAGAGGATGAAGAAGGGATGGCGGGCTGAATTACAGGATAAGAGAAATGCCTAGATGGAAAAAAGTTTCATTTGAATGTAGGGGGAGATAGAAGGGAATAAAATTATAAGAAGTAAAAGAGTTTAAGTATTTGGGATATACCTTGCAATCAAATGGAGATCATAGAGCTCATATAAGAGAAAGGATAAAAAAGCAGCAGGGGTAATGAAACAGATATGGGGAATAGGAAAAACAAGGTTTAAAAAAATTGGAAAAGGAGAATGTGGTTATTTGATCCTGGTATGGTCGGTATTAGGTTATGGAGCAGAGATATGGGAATGGAAAGAAAGGAAAGAGATATATAGGTCAAAAGAACGGTATATAAGGTGGACGCTAGAGGTAGATTGGAGGACGCCGGGATATATGGTGAGAGAAGACGCACAAAGGCATAAATTAAATATCAGAGCGGAAAAGAGGGCATGGAATTTTGAGACGAAGCTGAGGAAGGGAAAGGAATGGGAGTTAGCGAGAAAGTGTTTGATAGAGGTAGAAGAAAGGAGAGGGAGGCCCATGGAATCAACGAGATGGGAAGAAGAAGGGAGGCGGTTACCAGGGAGTCCCACCACCTGCTACCCAATGGAAGCAAACCCACAATCATAACCCCTCCCAATAATTAATGATAAAAACGAAACCAAACCTCATGTCAAAGCGAAAGAAACTAAGCAAAGAAAAAATGAAAATATTTGGGACAAAATCAATAATTAAAAAAGAAGAAAGTAGGAATTTAGATAGGAAACCGAAAATCAGAGGTAGCATTAACCTCAAAAGTACTAGAGAGACTAACAAAAATAGCTCAACGGTAAAAGAGAGCGAACTCCCCTTAGTACCTATCAATCCTAACCAATTCTAAGAACCGAAAAACGCCCAAATTTCTGTCCTAAATCCGACGAGAAAAGCACACAAGACTCATGTAGAGTAAGCAAACCTAAGATTAGGAGTAATAAGAAAAATAATTAGCAATCTTGTGCTTAACGAAAGCCAACAATCCTAATTAGAAAAACTTCTCGAAAATAAAATTAAAATCCATTCGGGAAAAGAACATAGGGCAACTCATTTAACGAATCATAAAATTAACGTGCAGTGCCACGATCTAATTAAACAGAGATACTACCCCGTAAGCCCTAAAATTAAAGAAATAATTGATAAAACAGTAGATAAATTATTGGAACAAGAGATAATATAACCTACTTGTTCTGATTGGTCAAACCCAATAGCTATGATAACAAAACCAGGGAAATATTACAGATTTTGTTACAGCAATCACAGTCCCTGGAAAGGGCATGTATCAATTCAAAAGGATATCATTTGGTTTAACCAATGCTCCAGCCACTTTCCAGAGACTGATGGATAAAATTATAACTCCAGACTTGAAAACAAACGTTTTTTGTTATCTGGATGACATAGTGATTGTGACTTAAAATTTGGAAGACCATTTAAAATATTTAAATATTGTATTAGATAAAATCAATTATGTAAATTTAAAGATCAACCCGGACAAATGCGAGTTCGGCTGCTCGGAAATCAAATACTTAGGATTTAAAGTTAACGGCAAAGGACTCCAAATAGACGAAGAAAAAATCCAGCCAATCCTAGAATTCCCTAAACCTAAAAATATTAAACAATTACAGCGCACAATAGGGATGGAAAGTTGATACAGAAAATTTATCCCACACTTTGCCAAAACAATAGAACCGATGAACAGACTACTTAAAAAAGATAAAACATGGGCTTGGGGATTAGAACAAGATGAGGCTTTCCAAAAGATTAAAGACCTTCTAACGTCAGCACCAATATTAACCTGTCCAGATTTTATACAACCCTTCCAACTCGAAACCGGCGCAAGTAACACGGGATAGGGAGTCGTCCTTATGCAGAAAATCGACGGCGTAAATTACGTAAGCGTTTACGCGAGTAGAAGCTTAAACGTCGCAGAATCCCGGTACTCGGCATCCGAAAAAGAATGCCTAGCGGTAGTTTGGGCCATACGAAAATTTAGGCCACACCTAGTAGGTTATAGCTTTAAAGTAATCACGGACCACTTAGCGCTAAAGTGACTCCATAACCTAAAAAATTCCACTGGCCGATTAACCAGATGCGCATTAGAATTACTAGAATATGACTACGAAGTCATATATCGTAAAGGTAGTTCAAATTTTTTCCCTGATGCCCTCTCGAGATCAGGAGAACCAGCAAAAAATATAGCGTTTGCGTTAGCTCGTAGCGTAGAAAAACCAAACAGAGATTCGCAAGTCTACTTTTACAGAACTGACCCACTCAAATCTACTCTGTTACCAGACTCAAACCACTGGAAATTAGTCGTACCTAAAAAACTTAGAGCTCAAGTTTTACGGGAAAATGACGACGAAACCCAGGCAGGGCATTTAGGCTCAGAGAAAACTTACGCGAAAATTTCCGAACATTACTCCTGGCCAGGGGTATATTCGGACGTGATCAATTACCTAAAAAGCTGCCAGATCTGTCAAAGAGTAAAACGAAGTAATCAAAATAAGATAGCATTGATGGGAAAAAGTGTAATCGAATAGCCATAGACCATGGAAGCAGCCGATATCATGGGTCCACTGCCGAGTTCGAAAAAGAGAAAAAGCCAATACATTTTAGTGTTCGTAGACTTATTTACAAAATGCATGGAAAACCCCCAATTAAAAAAGCAAACGGGATCACAATAGAGTCAGAATTCCACAAACGTGTCATTTCACGTTGGGGAAGACCTAGGATTCTCCACACAGATAACGAAACGGAATTTGTAAATAAAACATTAAGAGACATAACAGAAAATGTTGGTATTAGCCACACGAAAACGCCGAAATACTACCCTCAAGCAAACCCAACCGAGCAATACAATAGGACAATTAAAAAAATAATTAAAACCTATTTATATAACGAGCATTCCACCTGGGACGAACATATAGACAATTTGCAGTTAGCAATAAACACTAGAAAAAATTCGTCGACTCTAGTCACTTCAGCATTTTTAAATTTAGGTCGTGAATTAGAACCAATTCAGTCACTCCGAAAAAATATAGAAAACGATAGCGATATTGAATTTCAGAGCGTCGACAAATGGACCGATAGACTAAGAAAGTTGCAAACCATTGAGGAGAAAATTCAGAAAAATGTAGACCAATCAAGTAATAGACAAGCTAGTAATATTATAATTTAAGAAGGAGGCCAATAGAATTTAAAATAGGAGACAGGGTTCTAAAAAAAGGTAACCAAACTGTCTAACGAAGCGGATAAAAAGGCAGATAAGTTATACGACCAATACGAAGGCCCACTTATCATTAAAAAGAAAATCTCTCCAACAATCTACGAATTAAAAAACCATAAAGGTAAAAGTATCGAAAAATGGAATATAAACGACTTATAATTAGAAAACGACACATAGCCGCATGAAAACTTATAATTTTAGGTTAGAAATTTAGATTTAAATAATGGCAAAAAGGCAATGGATCAAGAGCACGACATAGACAAAACGACTAAAAACCAACAAAACCACTCAATTCAAAAAAAAATTTTCTCTCTTTTGAAAAATAAAAATAAACAGACTCTAAAGACGAATGTAAGACAGTACGAAGTATGTTTTTCTTTCCCCTTTCAGAAAAATGGACCCAAACATCAAGTGCCTACTATGCCAGCACATAATCCAGGTACCCAAATTTGAAGATCACCTGATACAGTGCCGAGTATGGGACTGGCTCCAAAAAACACTTCGCGGAGCCAAAGAGCGAGAAATCAACTACCATCCGCACAAACACATACGCAAGGCGTTCACGACGACCGAACCCCTAGAGGAAGAAAGCGCAGCGGGTCCAAGCACTGGAACGGCCTACGAGCTACCACACCACCTTAAGGAACAAAAAATCAAAGAATTAAGAATGGAAGCCACACTAACCTTCCCAAATTACTCAAACCAAAGAACGTGGAAAACCTATATAAATTTTAATAAAGATCAAAGAGAGAAAAAGGATACGGAGGGTAGGGAGAGAAGGTCTATGAACGAGGAATTACAAGCCCGAATAGACAGGGAAAGAGAAATACCCTGGCAGCGAGTTTCACAAAAGAGGGAGAGCATACACCAATTTAGAAGAGACGAGGATTTTTTGAACTAAGACTCCGAATTTAAATGATAATCTCGAATGTTGCATTTGGGATTGAACATTTTTGAACTAAGGCTCCGAATTTAAATGATAATCTCGAATGTTGTATTTGGAATTGAACATTTTTGAACTAAGACTCCGAATATTATCTTTGGATCTAAATCATACTTTCGAACCTTAAGTTCGAACCTAAGCTTTAATAACCCAACTGAAATAATATGGAAAAAAATTAAGATGCACCGAGTTCAGGCAAATTTTTTTTGTTTTACTACCCTTATCTATTTTCAGGAAAAGGGCAATCATGAGGAAAACTGGAGATTCAAAATCTAGGAGAGCACGAAAATTATTTAAGTTAAAATTAGGGAAAATGCGGAGGGATTCTATTGCCAACTTTGCAAAAAACTAATCCTAAAACTAATCTACCTGATACGCGACTCATTTTGCAACACTAGACCACATAGATATAAAAAAAATTTTACGACTCCAGACCCTGACAAACAAACATACAGACAGGGGGGCTGGGAAACAATAAATAAAGAAGTACAAAACCTATTAAAAATAGACATCGAGGAATGCGAAATTGAACTTAACATCGATAACAGGACAACGGAATACTTGAACAAAAAAAAAAAAATTGACAGCAAATTCAGGTATACACACAAACACCCGCATTTTTAACCCAAAAAGACAAATTTTCAACAAAACAGTTGAATTTTCTACCAAAAAGAATGACTTGATAACAAAATTGCTGAATTTTCAACACTGTCTATTGAAAATAAACGGTCGTACACAGATTTTTCCTGAAAACCTATAAACAGGAAAATTTTATAACTATTAAGAAAGCCTTTTTTACTTCCACACTTCAAATATTCCATTTGCGCAACTATCATTTTTAATTACTGTATCTCCTTTTTTCATAAAATTGCTTTTTTGTATTGTAAAAAAAACTGTATATGAGATATAATTTGCCCTAAGCTGGACTTGTACAAGCATCACTTGGCCCCATTTCTATACTGACACTAAAAAAAAACAGATTTACTCCACGAATAACTGCACAAAATAATGTTTGACTGAAAACCCTATGGGTAAATAGGTATTTCCGAAAATTTTTGTGATTCTAAGCAAAAATCTTGTGAAAATCGCTATCAGTGTCTCGTGCGTCGCCATTTTGTTTCTTCGATTTCATTCATATCGATTATGGCAGCTATTCGATTGCACTGAGCTCGATTAAACCAAAGATCATTTGAAGCAAAGCAATTAAATGTGATTATACTTTTTATGAGATCTACAACCCTACCTGAAGAAACGGAAAGGTTCGGAAAGACTGCGTCGGAAAGATTCAGAAAGTTTTCGGAAAGAGGTACCATTCCGATCCTTTCCGAATCCTATGTGAACTTTGCTTCTGTTTCTTTCCGAACGTCGAGCTGTCCCATGAACCTTTCCGAGTACTTCCGAATGTCCAACTCTTCGACTTCTTTCCGACCATTTCCGAGTGTCGCCGAATGTGTCCGATTTCTTTCCGAATGACTCCCCACATTACTCTTTCCGAATGTATCCAATTTCTTTTCGAATCGAATAAAAAATATATATATTCTCTTAATAATAATTTATTTTTATCTTCAAAGCATTTTAAATTGCAGGAATCCTATTGATTCCTGTTGAATCCAGCGAAGGCGATTCCTAAAAACCTAGAAATACGGAAATTTCATAACTCAGAAAGCCTTTTTGACTTTCGTACATTACGTACATTATTGCAGGCGCGGATCCAGAGGTGGGTCCACGGTGACTTGCCCCCCCCCAAAAAAAAAGCCCAGACTCGAATTTTTCAAATCAGATAATTGAAGTTCACTATATACATATATCAATGTTACAACCAATGTTGTTACAACTCTTGCCAATGTAGATTCCCATAACTATGTAATTCTCACAGCCAATCAGGGTTTCGAATTCTCTCATGGATGCAAGAGACATAATTTTATTGTAAATAACCATTTAAGATGAACAGGGAGTGAACTCAGGACGCAGCCCCATGGTAGTAGATTAGTGGAATAGTTTTGACCAATGATGTGGTTGTCAGAGTATTTGCAATAACCTTATTGGAGGCCATCCATATACCACGTGGACAATTTTTGACTACTCTTTGACCCCCCCCCCCCGTGGACAGCCGTGGAATTTTGGCGACCCCCCCCCCCCCCCTACTTTGTCCACGTGGACATATTTTATGAAAATATAGATATCATTGGTCCTCAAAAGCAAGGTGGCCAAAATGAGCGATGAATTGGCCGAAATTTCGGATTTAATTGAGAATGTGAGCTTAAACAAGGTTTGAACTCCAAACAAAAAGTCGTTAAAATATTCTTAGTTTTTCATGTGCGTCCACGTGGATTCTAGACCGACAATTTTGCCATACCCCCTCCCCCTAAACTGTCCACGTGGTATATGGATGGCCCCTTAGTCAAAACTATTCCACTATTCTACTCATCTACCATACCATGTACTCCATAGGACTTTTAAAAAGAAGCAAAAAACTTCGGAGAAATCTTACTATTTTGGAATTTATCAATATTTTTAAAAACATTAAAGTGTGTTTACTGTATTGAATAGAAATTTCATTAAAAGACATCAATGTTCAGGGTTGCTACAGACTTTCCATTTTTAATTTTCCTCACTTTTCCCTGACTTTTCCCTGACCTTTTTTCAACAATCCCTGACTTTTCGACTTACCTACAGCAAACTCTAAACCCAAAAAGAACTTTGACAAAACATAAAATACATAAATAAAATGAAAAATAAAACCGAGATACACAAATTCTTCAGCAAAGATAAAACTAACTCAGATTTAAAAAAAAAATTCCCTGACCCATTTTCAAAATTCACCCCCTTGAGCTGTTACGTAATTCAAGTACGTTCCCTTAATAATTACGTTACTCAGTTCAGACTAATCACTGATATTATTTATAATTATAATTGAACTATATAAAAAAATTAAAATTACAATCTTTCATTAAGGAAATCTATTTAAAAATTTTAATATTTTATAAGGATTAATTTTATAATAATTTTTTTTTTCAAAAATGAGTTAAATCCTGGCAAAAATTTCGCCAAGTCAAATCAAATAAAGTTTTATATAATCAACATTAATTGAAAAATTAAGTAAATGACATTAAATGAAATATAAAACCGAGATTTCACTGGTTTCCCTAACCATTTTTTTGTTCCCTGACTTTTTAAGGATTTCAAGGTCTGTGGCACCCCTGATGTTAGAATTATTGAACTATATATTATTTTAATTGTTTTTTTGAAGAAAAATTGTTAAGTCACCAAGCACGAAATACGTATTATCATTGAAGAAGCATAATTATATTCTGAAAAATCATAATTCAGGGTGGCCGCTGGACCGGGAAACCGGTAAATGACCGAGAATTTTTTGAGACCGGAAAATGACAGTGAATTTATTTTTTGAACGGGATTTTTACAAGTTTTTAGAAGAAAAATCTGATGTCCGCTGAGTATATTTATAATTATAAATTATACTCAGTTAACACCCAAAATTCTTCTTTCTTTCATTGACAAGGCATTCTAACCTCAGCTGTCAGAATACTTAAAATTCTGTGCCGCGCAGCCCCGAAAAAGTGTTAGTCTTTCTGGCAACTCACAGCGCAAGCGCGGTACGCTTTTCGTCCGACGCTTGTAGACTTTGACGTTGCGAGAGCGAACCAATCGCGCGCAGCCCCCTCCTAGCGACATCGATGAAAAGATCCTCGTTTGTGAACCCCCACTCTCCTGTGTCGCGAGTTGTGCGCCGCAGCTGAAGCGAAGCCCATAAGAATACGGTCCGCAAGACCAAGAAAACAGATCTCCCCGGGCTTGGGCCCAAGCCACATCTCCCTGGTTTCTCCGCTGCAACCCTTGCCCGAGCGAAGAAGAGCCAAACTAAGGACCCCCGCCCCCCCCCGGATCTCCCTGGATTTCTCCCGACTGGCACATCGTCTCCATTACCATCCCCACAAATGGACGACCTACCACACTCGCTGCCTTCAGTAACCATTTCTCGAATCCAAGGTGCACGATACCGCCCCCCCCCCTCACAGTTACATCTCAAACAGTAGTAAGACGCGACCTTCCAATGTAACTAGTATTAGCAATAAACCTTCCACTTTAATTTTAAATTTACTTTACTTTTTTCCTTTAGTAAATTAGTTTCCCTCTCCCATTTAATTTAATAACTTTTGAATCAGTCTCAACCCACAGACTGACCTCAATTTGACGCCCGAACGTGGGCCCTGAGAGAAAAGTTAAAACACTTTTCATCCCATCTTATGCTCTACACACTCCCCTTAAAAACAATACCCCCTTCGCTCAGGGTACGCGTTACTCTCATAAAAAAATAATACTTTCACTTCTGAGAGTGAATAAACACCCAGTGGCGCTCATGAACTTCGACATGGACACTTCGGTGCCTGAGCCTAGAGTTTAACTAACTGGAGCATCCCCACCCTAGTAGTAATCACTAGGGCACAGACTACTCGACAAAATCTACCCCATGTGGGAAACCCACCCCTTGGAAAATCAAGGCCCTGTGGGAATCCCTCACACATCCCCGTCGATCTCTGAACGAGGAATTCAACCAACAGGAGTTGTCCACCCTGGAAATATTTTCCAGAGCACGGACTCCCCCCCCCCCCTCCCCCAACAACAACTCCCCCTTCAAGAATTCAAACTCTGCTATAAACATGGCCACCCCCTCACAACAACCAACCCCCATGGGAAATCAAGGCCCTGTCGGAAACTCTTCAGCTGTAGAGAACCAGCTCCCTGCAGGAAACCCACCCCTTGGACAAAATCAAGGCCCTGTGGGAAACCACACCATCATCAATTTCCAGCTTCCTGCAGGAAACCCACCCCTTGGAGACAACCGAGGCCCTGTAGAAAAGCCACCCCTTGGACAAAATCAAGGCCCAGTGGGAAACCACCCCCATATCAATTTCCAGCCCCCTGCAGGAAACCCACCCATTGGACAAAATCAAGGCCCTGTGGGAAACCATCCCCTGCAATTATTTCGCTCTCCCCATCAAGAATAAACACCACATTATAAATCAACCTTCTGTATGACATCCACTCCCAGTGGCAAGTCACCCCCCTTGTACAAAAATATTCCCTCAGGTATCATTGCCAAAGCCCTGCCGGGCAGACGAAGGCGATTCGGAAGCAGATGTTGGCCAAGCACGATGTTGCCGACAAAGACGTCTCCTTCCACCAAGAACCCAATGGGTACTCCTGCTACCCAGGTCTCCATAAAACGAGGACCCTTTTTCCTCAAAAATCTCGCGACCCCCAATGGGTACCCCTGTTACCCAGGTCGTCGAAGAAATCATGCCCCCTCTACGTTCAGCCTCTTAACTGACCCCAGCATCGATGATGACTTGTGATCCCCAATGGATACCCCTGCTATCCAGATCACCGCAAGCATCGCCCGCACCATCGTCTTGTGATCCTCAATGGGTACCCCTGCTACCCAGGTCGCCCCGAAAGTCAACCATACAAAGGACTTGTGATCCCCAATGGATACCCCTGCTATCCAGATCACCCCAAGAGTCACCAGCACCATCGACTTGCGATCCTCAATGGGTACCCTTGCTACCCAGATCGCCTCAAGAGTCAACCATACAAACGACTTGCGATCCCCAATGGGTACCCCTGCTACCCAGATCGTCCCAAGAGTCAACCATACAAACGACTTGCGATCCCCAATGGGTACCCCTGCTACCCAGATCG
>CAKNYM010050875.1:66595-78562 GCA_932195095.1 Andricus curvator
TACAAACGACTTGCGATCCCCAATGGGTACCCCTGCTACCCAGATCGCCCCAAAAGTCGTCCTTAAATTGGGTTAAAACCCATCGCCTTGTTAAGCACCCAAGACCCTCCGGTTTCTCCGAACCGTCGAAGGGCCAAGACAGACTTTTAATCATGTTCTTGCAAGTCCCTCCGGTCCAGAAACGCCGTAGAGGGCGGCCTCTGAAAAGGCTCGAGACCGATCCGTTGATCCAGACTCTCGACAAAGACCCTCCAGCACAGATACGCCGTCGAGGGCGGCCACAAAAAAGGCCCCAGATCAACCAAGCCCCTCCGGTATAGGAACACCGTCGAGGGCGGCCTAAGAAGAGGCCCCTGTACGCTGTCGAGCGGAAGACGTTCCAGCTCCAGCACGCCGTCCGGAAGGAGAACGTAGAAGAAGCGATGCCCGAATATCGGTCAATGACTTCTAAAACAATCTCTGACCGTGCGTTGAGTTTAAATTATCGTTTTGTGTAAATAGTAGAAATTAGATTTAGAATTTAAGTTTATTCCGTAGCACACTTTCAAGTTGTAAGTTTAGATTGACCCACTTTTAAACCAGTTGATGTTGGAACACCTTAGTCAACGAAAGACCCTGTGGATTGATGTCCGCTGAGTATATTTATAATTATAAATTATACTCAGTTAACACCCAAAATTCTTCTTTCTTTCATTGACAAGGCATTCTAACCTCAGCTGGCAGCATACTTAAAATTCTGTCCCTGGTTTCTCCGTTCCAACCCTTGCCCGAGCGAAGAAGAGCCAAATTAAGGACCCCCCCCCCCGGCTCTCCCTGGATTTCTCCCAACTGGCACATCGTCTCCATTACCGTCCCCACAAATGGACGACCTACCACACTCGCTGCCCTTAGTAACAATTTCTCGAATCCAAGGTGCACGATACCGCCCCCCCCCCTCACAGTTACATCTCAAACAGTAGTAAGACGCGACCTTCCAATGAAACTAGTATTAGCAATAAACCTTCCACTTTAATTTTAAATTTACTTTACTTTTTTCCTTTTGTAAATTAGTTTCCCTCTCCCATTTAATTTAATAACTTTTGAATCAGTCTCAACCCACAGACTGACCTCAAATCTATCCAATCACTTGAAAGATCACAAGCTTCATATCACAAGATATATAATGCAATTTAAAATAAGTATGTAATAAAATATATGTGTAATTCTAAAATCTGTTACTATCAAAATTTTCCATTTTAGATTTTCATTTTTAAGGGTACATTTTCAATTAAAAGAATTTTAAAATGCAGTTTTTTATTGATTGATTTTAAAAATTGGACTGTAGTTCATGTATTCGAAATTGAATAATAATTGATTGATTTTATAGGGCGATTCTGAATCTGTTAAAATTGAACAATTTACAGATTTTTACGTTAAAAATTGAACTGTTTCAAATTAAATATTTACAAATAAACAATTTAAAACTGAATTGTTTGAAACATAAAGCGTTGAATCGTAAAAATTTCGGAGAGCTAAACTTAAGCTTTGAACGTTACAATATAATTTTTTGAATTGTTCTAATTCAAAAAATTTTTATTTCTAAGTGAAAATGTTTAATTTTGATGTGTAAATACAGATAAAAATGTATTCATTTAGAAAAAATTCGAGTGCGTTGTGGAGATATGTAGAAGTTTTTAAATAAAATTTTGAAGCTTTTAAGGATTTTGAAAGGTTCTAAGATAATATAAGAATTGTCTTAAGATTCCTGGGAAAATTTTAAATGATTTTTTTTTGTTTGAAAAATTAATTTTAATAGAATATTTAAGAATATTTCAAAATAAAAGAAAATTTTGACGAATAAATAAAAATTAAACAGTTATAAATTTGGAAAAAATTGGTATAAGTTTAAAAGATATTTAGAAGTTTTTAACAAATTCAAAAATAATTTATAAAACAGCAATAATTTTCAAAAAATTAATTAAAAAAAAAAAAATTTTAATTTCGCAGGATTTATTAAAAGTTTTAGGAAAAAATCGAATAATTTAAAAAGATATTCAGAAGTTTTTAAAATTTTTCAAAATTAATATAAAATTTGTAAAGATTCCAAAAGAAGTAAAATAAGATTTTCCTGGGGAAACTTAAAGGGTTTTTTTAATAAAAAAATATAGTTTTAAGAGAATGTTTCAAAAGATATCAAAACAAATTTTGGTGTAAAAATAATAATTGAACAATTACTCATTTGCAATGACTGAAAATTGAAATAATTCAACTTTTAATTTGAAACGTGTTCAATTTAAAAAAATTGTGAACTTTCCATTTTTAATGTTTCTAACTTAAAATTGCCTAAAATGATATAATTTTGAATAAATGTGTTGATTCATTCTTCAATTTAGGGCATTGAAATTAATATGTTTAAAAGTAATCTTTTTCAAGTTTATGCTAGCCTTCGAAAATCTTATGAATATTTTATACTTGTTGATTAATGATTATACCATGGCATACAAGACGCTGCTTGTAAATATAAAAACATAGTTTCTATTTGAATATTTGATAATTAAGTCAATAACATTCATGATTAATATAATTACATAGTGTATAATAAAAATTCAAGGCGAAGAAATAACTTTAAAATTATTACCAACCACCCCCTTGAGAGTGGAGGGGGAAGGGGAATTATTGGATGGCCACTCCCAAAGCCCTTCTCTGGATCCGCGCCTGCATTATTGCTGCACATTATCCCATCTAAACATTCCAAATGTCGAATATTCCATTTGCCCAACTCTCATTTGTAATTACTATGTTAAGTGCTTTATAAAATTCCTTTTTTCTATGGTAAAAATGATACACTACCCAGATAACAATCGTGCGACGCACAGTACTCGCATGCGTGCGAGGCACGCTGTGCGAGTCATAACGCACGCATGTCGCCATCACCTGTCGCAATGCTGTGATGGGTAGGTAGAGTGCGTGCGTAATGCGTCTCATATCGCCATCACGACGTACTTCACGTATGACTGCGTATGACAGCCTGTCTGCGACGCATGCGTGCGTTCATCCTTTAGATAATAAATAATTCCATAATAATGATCTAATTAGATCTTAGATATTGTTTATTTATCAAAATTGAAATATTCCAAATTGTATCATATGAAGAAAATAATAAAAATTATTGGTCCGCCTTTTCATGGAACAAAATGTGAAAAATTTCCAAATACTTTTTCTAACTTTTTGTTATATATATTTATAATATTTTTTTCAAATTAAAAAGAAAATTTCTTTCTTACTTTTCTTTAGCTGGAAAATTAACTTCGACAAAAACAAAATTTCGAGGCAAGAAAACGACTAAGTCAATCGTAGTTATGTGGTTAGAAAAAATATTTTGAATTCTGAAAGTTTGCTCCATGAGAATAGGCTGCCAAAAACGCATGCCTGTACTATTTTAATATCTTCGACGTTCTTTATTTATTTAAAAACTTAAATTTAAACCTTATTGGGATATCTAAAAAAATCCAATCAATCAAAAATGTTTATTTTGTATTCAAATAATATTTTGAAAATTCCCAATTTGAATTTTAAATGAGTTTTTTAAAAATGAGAATGTTGGTAAAATTATAATTTTGAATTTTAATTTCAAATAGCCCATGAAATACTTTTTATTTTTTATAACTGCTATTTGTAATTTTAATTGCATAAAATTTAGAATTTCTGTTTAGAAATTTGTTCAAGTATTTGCAGAAATCCAACTTAAATGTTTAATCGAATTTTACTAATTTTGAGTAATCCTTTTTTGAATACTTTGATAGATCTTCAATTTTCTAATGAATTTTAATCAATTTTATAATGATGTTAATACTTTCACGTTGAGATAAGAAGTTTAAAAAGCGCGCTCAGTTGTTGAAAATGATATCTTTGAAATGATGATGGCCGTCGCGCGCCCACGTAGTCTCCCCGCTCTGTCTTCCGGAGTCTCGCACCATCAGCCCGCGTTTACCGCTTTGTTTATAGTTTTCTGCGTTTTAGATAACCTTATTTTTTCTTATATTATCGTGCCATTATAATCGCGCTCACTATCAATGTTATAGAAAGATAATATTTCAAATAACTTAGAATAACTCGGACAGTGTAGAATCACATTTAGTCAGATGGCCTGATTATACTATGTTTATACCACGCTTTGCACCCTTTACACGACGCTAAATATATAAACTTCAAAATTGTGTGATTTTGCATCGGGTGAAGTGGAAAAATTATGGTTGAAAACTATAATTTGGTTTTGGTTGTAAATCCAAAATAACAATTTATTTATTTGACATAGATATTTGAATATATAAATAGTATTTTAGGATTCAGGGTACAGTCGAACGATGATCGCATTTCACACGCACGCGTGCGACCATCACCCGTGCGAGCGATATGCGTCTCATATGAGGACGCATCTGTCATCCGTGGTGAACGCACGCGTGCGGATTAATCCGCATGCGTGCGTGCACTGTGAGTCGCATATGCGTTTCACATTGTTATCTGGGTATGAAATATAAATTGCACTGAGCTGGACTGAATGATGAAAAGCCATAAGAAGCGTCACTTTGATCGATTTCCATATTCACAATAAAAAACAAGGTATACTGAAAAAATAACTGAGCCCGCAATGACGTTTTACTGGAAAAACTGGAAAGCACTATGGGAACTTAGGAATATCCGAAATTTGTTGTGATTTCAATTAAGAATCTTCGGAAAAACTCTGACAGCATCTCGTCGTCTCTGTTTGTCCCCAGCGCCATTTTGATCTAAGATTGTCGCTTACGCACTCACTCGCTCCCACTTGTGCAATCGATAAACCCAATCGATAGTAATACTCGACTGAACCAAAAGTATTGAATTTCATTATAAATTTAAAAAATGTCGTAAATGAGCGTTCAGTGCAATGGAATACCTGCCATAATCGATATGAATGAAATCGAAGAAACAAAACGGCGACGCAAGAGACACTGTTTTCCGACGATTTTTGTTTAGAATCACAAAAATGTTCGGATATACCTAATTTCCCATAATGTTTTTAGTCAAAAATTATTTTGTGCAGTTATTCTTGGAGTAAATCTGTTTTTTTAGTGTCAATATAAAAATAGAGCCAAGTGATGCTTCTACAAGTCCAGCTTAGGGAAAATTATATCTCATATACAGTACATTTTTTTTACAATACAAAAAAGCTATTTTATGAAAAAAGGAGATACAGTAATTAAAGATGATAGTTGCGCAAATGGAATATCCGAAGTGTGGAAGTGAAGAAGGCTTTCTTAATAGTTATGAAATTTTCCTATTTCTAGGTTTTCAGGAAAAAATCTTTCTACGACTGTTTATTTTCAGAAGAAGAAAATTGGAGTGAATTTTATTAATTTGTTGAAAATTCAGCAATTTTGTTATAAAATCATTCTTTTTGGTAGAAAATTCAACTGTTTTATTGAGAATTGGTCTTTTTTGGTTAAGAATAATGCATATATTTAGATAGAATTTGCATCTTTTTGGTTAAAAATCACAACTGTTTGATTGGAAATTAATCTGTTTGATCTTTTTCTATTGAAAATACAACAACTTATATTTGAAAGTAAAACTACTTTGTTCAACATACATTTTTTTGGTGATGATCCATCATTTTAGTTAACAAATCTTTTTTTTTTAATAATTTAACCATAATTTGTCGAGAATTATCTTTTTGTTTGAAAAATTTCATATATGGTTAAAAATTTGTATTATTCAATTCAAATTCAACTATTTGATTAAAAATTCCTGTATTTCATTGAAAGTTCGTCTTTTTGCGATAGAATATTAATCTTGTTGTTGACTAATATTCATCATTTTGGTTAAAAATGTATTTCTTTGGTTGAAAGTTTAACTATTAGGTTGAAGATTTCCTTAAAAATTCAAATATTTGTTTGAAAATTTCTGAATATATATAATAAGAACATGAATAAATATATATGTATTACTTTTATATTTATTTTATTAATATAGCTTTTTATATTTCATTATATTTATACATTTATTTATTTCAATTAATTTTCAATTTACTTATTTTTAAAAAAATTTCATTTTATTAGTAAATTATATGTTATTATTTATTATAATTATTTATTTGAAAATAAATATATATATATATATATAATAATTACATCATTTAATTTATATTTTACATTGCACATTTATTTGGAAAGAAATCGGAAACATTCGAAACGAACATAAACTAGTGGGACACAGGTGAAAATTCGGAATAAGCTATTGGGACACTGCGACATTTATTCGGAAACAAATCGGACAGGATCAGAACGAAGTAAACGCAGTGGGACACTTCGGAAAAAAGTTCGGAAAAGCTTCGGAAACCTTCGGAAAGAAAAAGCGTTCAGAAAGAAACGGAAGCAAAGTTCACATAGAAATCGGAAAGGATCGGAACGGTACTTCCTTTCCGACCC
The DNA here is from genome assembly GCA_932195095.1 of Andricus curvator. Taxonomy (NCBI): domain Eukaryota; kingdom Metazoa; phylum Arthropoda; class Insecta; order Hymenoptera; family Cynipidae; genus Andricus; species Andricus curvator. The sequence continues at coordinate 73,039 of CAKNYM010050875.1, forward strand.
TTTCCGTTTCTTGCGCTAGGGAAGAATCATTATCATTGGCAGAGGTTGACGCCCATTAACGACATTTTTTTAAACTTATAATGACATTCAATAGTTTTGGTGCAGTCGAGTATCAGTGCAATCGAATACTTACTATCGATTGGGTTTATCGATTACACAACTGGAAGCGAGTGAGTGAGTAAGCGACAATCTTAGATCAAAATGGTGCTGGAGACAAACAGAGACGACGAAAGCTTTCCCGAAGATTCTTGATTGAAATCACAATTCGGATATTCCTATTTTTCCATAGTGCTTTCCAGTGTTTGCACTAAAACCTTATTGCGGGCTCAGTTACTTTTTCAGTAAACCTTGTTTTTTATTGTGAATATGGAAATCGATCAAAGTGACGCTTCTTATGGCTTTTCATCATTCAGTCCAGCTCAGTGCAATTTATATTTCATAGTGTATTATTTTTACCATACAAAAAAGGAATTGTATAAAGGTCTTATTATAGTAATTACAAATGAGAGATAGGTAAATGGAATATTCGAAATTTGGAAAGTTTAGATGTGATAATGTGCAGCAATAATGTACGTAACGTACGAAAGTCAAAAAGGCTTTCTGAGTTATGAAATTTCCCTATTTCTAGGTTTTTAGGAATCTTCTTCGCTGGATTCAACAGGAATCAATAGGATTACTGCAATTCAAAATGCTTCGAAGATAAAAATATATTATTATCACGAGAATATATATATATATTTTCTATTCGATTCGGAAAGAAATTGGATACATTCGGAAAGAGTAAAGTGGGGAGTCATGCGGAAAGAAATCGGAAACATTCGGCGACACTTGGAAATGATAAGAAAGAAGTCGGAGAGTGGGACATTCGGAAAGACTCGGAAAGGTTCATGGGACAGCTCGACGTTCGGAAAGAAACGGAAGCAAAGTTCAGATCGAATTCGGAAAGAATCGAAACGGTACCTCTTTCCGAACTCTTGCCGAACCCTTTGCGAAACCTTTCTGAATCTTTCCGACGCGGTCTTTCCGAACCTTTCCGTTTCTTCCGGTAGGGCAGGTACCCAGATAGCAAACGTGCGGGGCACGTTACTCGCACGGCATGCGGGGCACGCGGTGCGTGCTGGGTGTGAGGCATATGGGTCGCACTTTGTGAGGGGCACGTACGTGCAAGGCATATGCGACGCAATTTGTGATAGGCACGATGTGCGGCGCATATGTGTCGCACTTTGTGAAGGTCATTATATACATGATATATAAGTAATAAGCACATTTTTTGATAATAGTAGTATAGTAAACTATTATTATTGTGATAAAAATTTTAAAAATATTGATAATTATTATAATTAAAGATTGAATTAATTGATATTGTAAAGATTGTTTATTTACACAAATTACAACATTCCCGATTTTATAATAAGAATAAATTAGGAAATTATTAAGAATTATTGAATGCATGGTTGTATATTTTCAACGTAAAATATGCATTTTATTTATTTTAAAACTATTATTTCCAACTTTAATCGACTATACAAATAATTTCAATTAGCCTTTTGTCAATTTGAATTTTAAATTAAGTAAATAAAAATATGAATTTTTTGGTATAATTTCTACTTTACATATTTATTTATGTTTAAAACTTCGATTTGTGCTTTTAATTTCAAGTTTAACATCAAATTGAGTTTAAAATGTAATTTAAAATCAATGTTTAAAAAATTTGTTCACAAATTTAAAAAATGCATCTTTAATTTTCAATCGTATTGTATTCATTTTTTATTATTTTGAAGGGGAAATAAGAGGAGCTATATTTAAAAACTGCGCGAATTAGCTGAATAATATACGGCGCAGACCCCGTCGCGTTGGCCGAACGGTAATCGCCCGACGCGCCGTATCAACTGTTGTCGACTTCCGTTGTCGATTTCGCACGGTTTCGTTTTGCGAGTTTTTAGCGAGAAAACGTGTCGGTTCTCGATCGCAAATTTTATTATTGCGATAGGATTTTTATGTGTAGTGTCTCTGCGGCCCCCCGTTCCTCTCGATTTGTATCGAATCGTGCGCGTGTTTATTAAGATTTTGTTTTATTCTCCTTTTCGGCGTTACCGGTTTTTTACATGTGTAAGACAATTTCGATAATATAATAATCAGTGGCGTACGTGTCAGGACTTACACATTTTGACAAGTACGGTGTTAATCTCGTCTGCAGTGAGTAAAATATTTTTCATGTATGCATACATAACCTCACTTTCTGTCAGTTTTATGTGCCTGTATCTTGTAGTTGCAGCGAAAAATATGTATTATTGTTGATACAAACATGCGGAAACTGAATTGCTGATGCGCAAATAAAATGTATAAATATTCCTTCCACCCATAATGAAAAATACGTTCATGATAAATTACCTGCTCTTTATTTAAAAATATCAATGCAAATATTTTCTGTACCCTCCAAAAATCCTAAATGTGTGCACGCACCATACCCGCACCGGCACGCATGACGTGCGACCCTCACGACGTGCGATACACCTGTCACGCATATGAGGACGCAGCTGTGTCACCCCCTGCGCGCACGTCGTGCGAGAAAATCCGCACGTGGTGCGACGCGCACTTTGCTATCTGGGTAATTAATAAGAAGCGGCTTAAAAAAATAAATAATCAGTATGTACGACTCCAACTCTCAAAATTGGTATTGTATCAATTGCTACACATCTGAGCCCACTCCATTTTTCAGCATGGGACTGTTTTATTTAGTTGTTTTTCAGCTTTTGAATTATTTGAATTTGGACAATTGAGGTCATAATACAAGTAGCATGCGATTCGTGTTTTTTGCTTTCTCTTCCTAATGAGAAGGTTTTGGTTTTATATAAAACTTGACTTCTTTGGTCTTCATCAAATCTCCACGTTTTAAACCACCTGAGTCAGAAAAAACGATTTTTATGAAGGCGTCTGTCTGTCTGCCTGTCCGTAGTCTGTGGTATCGTGTAGGCACGATAACTTTCGAAAGATTGATCAGATTGGATTGTGCTTTGGCATAGTTTTTTAAGGCCTAAAAAGAAAGAACGTGTTCGTTAACCAGCCATTTTTGAATAACAGTTCTGGTTTTATCCTACGAAAAAGTTTAAAAAAAAATGAAAAATTCATTTTTCCGCTCAAACTATGCAAGATGCAAAAAAATATTGAAAAGCAAAATTATTCATTCCAAAAAGATCTACAAATTTACTTCAAACTATTTTTTTAAATAAATGCATAGTTTTTGTTTAATCGTGAAAAATCTTATCAAAAATGAAAAATTCCATTTTTCAGCAAAACTATGTGAAATACGGAATAAATTTAAGAAGAAAAATGGTTTAACCTCTGTTAATGAATTAATGACGGACTGGCGTGAGGTAGCGAAGGAATCACGTTTGGTCATGGTAAAGTCGACGAAAAAGGAAACCAGACGATTCATCACCAACAAGGCGCTCCTTCTGAACCCAAAAAAGGTTTTGGGTTGTTTGAGAAAATTGGCACAGATGTATCCTCCGGAAGCTACGACCACGAACGTTCACCGAACGATCGATCCCGACGCGACCGGAAGCAATACGTCATCCGACTCATCACTTCCCACAACACCAGAAGATGATCGAGTCGGGAAATCACCAATCAAGGAATCGAAACAAATGAATAAAACACTGACTTTACTTGAAGGGCTCCAATAGCTGAACTGCCTAGAAGAAACACACTTGATTAAAATCGTTGCAACCACCGATAATGTGTACACTCGCCTACACCTTGATAGCAACTGAATAGCCCGGGAAAGCTCCCAAAACTCAACAAGGGAACTTCACGCCACTACTTGAGTCCCCACTCCAACGAAAAGGAATGCGCCTGAAACTCAAAGAACAGAGAGAGACCTTCAAGGAGAATGAGCATTGGGCGAAAACCATTTGATTACCAATGAGACATTGAAGGTCACTCAAACAAGAATAACAACACCAAATAAATTATTAACATCCCGCCCGCCTCGTTCGCTGAACGAAACAAATTCCACTTATAAATGTTAAGAGTAACGGCCATGTCTCACGTCGCAGTAGAGAAGCGATGATAATCAACACGACGTCGCCAATTGAAAGATTACGTTTCGGCACAGTCCATTTTTCTGCAATGTATTGCACCTTTGAAGTAAATTATTAGGAAGTGGAGTATCTGACCCAACTTGAGCCTTCCCGAGATCCTGCATCAGGATTTTCGCGACGATAGTGATAAGACTCAGCCAGTCAAGTGGATCAAGGGGCCAGGAAATAGCAGCCAGAACCTTCCTCTTAGTGATCGGGCTTTCACTCTCGATCACTGGTGCTCCCAATCGGAATTCGTCAGATACAGGATCCCAGGCGGCTCCCGAAGCGGAAACTGGGCCATCGGTCTCGAACTCTGGCCTTCGCGCCTGATAATATGTAATCAACAGAAATATTTTTCTGAATCGTATTACCAGATATAGAGCACATGACATTCCGTAGGTTAGGGTCCGAAGCTGACAGTGACCATCTTCGTCCGCTACTGGTTTCCTCTAAACGATACATTGAAGATCGACATCTCTTTCGTCAACTCTGATCTGTCAATATATCAGTTCAACATTAGCAAAGAAAACAATTAAAGGAAATCCCCATCACATCAAGACGGCAGCAAGGTCACCTTGCGGTTTCGGACCTGTGTAAAAACAAATTATTTAAGAAAAGAGCCTGAGGAAGTCCTGTACGATGCATTGAAGACAATGCGAAGTAAAGGAGGACCATCTGCATTTCGCCAAACTGCTTGATGTGGGCTGTAGTAAGTGGGCCTGAAGCTTGTAAGTGATTCTGTAGAAGGAGTGAGACGCATGTACCCCAAACTGTCATAGTTGGACATAAAACGCACATATTCCTCGCCAGCAAGGTGTCCTTCTCCAATCGTTGACATATGGAAACGAGTATCTGTTGAGCTCCTTGCAGAGATTCTCCTGAGGTGTCAAATACAGGATTGTCGAAGAGGGAGACGTAAACAGGTTGGGTAGAGTCGAACTGATACTCAGTGAAATATAGTTCCCTGACAATGGCATCTTTTTCTACAAGCTCGAATGATGGGATCTGCGTATCTGAAAAATGAGCTCAAGAACTGAATCTGGCTGCTGAGCAATCCAGGAATGATTCTTTGTCGCTCAGCAAAAAAAACACAGTGTTATTTATATTTGTCATCAAGGTTACCAACGATAATTGGCCCTTCGAAAGGTCCATGACCAAGGTCCAATCTTAATGACAAAATAGAACTCCTGTCAGGGATTTAGTTTTGCGAACACAGAACAACAGGAAATAAGAACGCAAGAAAGAGAGCCTGTCTGCAGGCGTTCGCAATGTTGCAAACAATCCATCAGCAATATGGTTGTCATGCCTGAGAGCTTGTCTCGAGACGTTTGCAATGTTGAGAACAATCACACAGTCAGTGAGTACGTTTGTCATGCCTGAGAGCCTGTCTCGAGGCGTTCGAAATGTTGCAAACAATCCATCAGCAATATGGTTGTCAT
>CAKNYM010050875.1:89600-114889 GCA_932195095.1 Andricus curvator
AAAGAAAGTCCCTTCATTTTCTACAAAAAGCCACTTTTATAAGGTTTCTTTTTGACTTTACTTTTTGCCTTGTGATCAGAAACGATATTTTTTGTAATTATTATTTTTTATTCATGAAGAAAAATACCTTTCTTCTATTATTATCAATTTTTTAAGTATCAATTCAATTTTAGGTTCCTGTCACTTTGAGATTGTAAACTTCCACATTTTATTTCTCGGAACTGGATAATTTTTGTAATCATACTTTTTTGACCTCAATTCAAAAATACTCCAGCTCGAGAGTAAACTTTTGCTTTATTTTTAAATGGTGATTTCAATTTTACAGAATAATATTTCGCTCTCCTGAAAAATCCCGATTTTGTTGGATATCTAGTTCTGTACTGCAACCCTTTACTTGTGGCTATGTAGTGCATATTAGGACCCTCTAATAAACTTTATAATTTGAAGTTGATTGTTATATGTTTGGTTTCAAATGCTAGCAAACTCCGCGTATTTAAAAAAAAATTATTTTCATAATTAGAAAAATTAGGGTTTTTAGATATTCATTTTTGTGTGTGATTCTAATTATTTTTTTCTAGCTTACTTAACAAAACACTTTCAACGACTCAGGGTTCTGCATTAAAAAGATTACACTAGAAAAAATATGAAAATGAGGAATCAAAATGTATCTACTGATAAGTGATGAAGATATGATTTAATAAAATTCAAACATGAGTCATAAATCTAGGTAATAGAATTATTTTTGAATAAAACAAAGATATGTAACTAAAAATGTTGCTAAAGAAACGGCGATTCTGTCAGAGAGCAATTTCGTTCAATATTCACGTAATACCCATATGATATAAAAAGTTTTTAATCATAAATGAAATGTCGTTTTAATTTCCCTTTTTAGGAAAAAAATCCCATTTTTTACCTAAAATTGAACCATTGAACCGTTGTGGTCCCTGTAATATCAAAATTATATCATTATTGCATAGATACATAATTTCAGATTTTTGTTATCACAACGCTTCGACTACTGCAGAATAATTCATAAAAATACTGTTTAATAATAATTACTTTCATATAAATCTGTATACTCATTTATACATGTTTGCTTTTATGCGAAAAGTTGTAATACGATTTCTCTGATTTAAAAATTTGCATAAATATTTCGGAAACTTCCGGCTGCCAGTACTATTACACGTGCTTCAGTTTTCAATAAAACCACTGCGAAATACGTCACGAAAAATGGCGTCCATTTTTCTCCTAAACCAATCACGGCCTTTCATATGATTATTTTTTCAACGTTGGCCTCACTGCACCAGTGCTTCTTCCACTTCTTCTGCCCACTCCCCACTTTTCGCACAGTTATTAACATGACGTCACACCAGTGCTTCCAGTACTCATATGACTCAAGCAGTAATATTGCTTTAGCAATTATGGTATGGATAAAATACGCAAACCGTATCGCTGTAGCTGAGCGAGCAATACATTATGGTTGGAATAACCAGAATTATGCGTGTATCGTCGAATTATTTCTTTCAGTGTAATATAATTAAAATTTAACAATATGAGAAAGTCATAACCTACAAACCTGTTCACAAGTTCAGCTTTTTTACCATTGTTAGGTTGCTTCCGGCAACTTAACCACCGTCTTAATTGAGCAACACTATGCTTTTCTATTTCACACTTGCCCAATTTCACACCCGGAACATCGTCTTCGTTTAATTTCACTCCGACAAAAGGTACAGTATACATTTTTACACAGTATGAGCGCAACTTTCATACTACGCGGGTAGCCCATGACAGCCGCACATGCGCAAATAAACTTCCGATAGTTAGGTAAAATGGTCTATACGAAACTTAAAGCGAGAATATTCTATCTTTTCGTGTTTTTTAAACACAAAAAAACAGATTTAAAAAGTTGTATGTGATATTGAAAATTAAATCTTAAATATCTCCGAAAATATTGATTCTGCGAAAAAAGAAGGTTAGTTTTAGAATTAGCCCTTCAAATCACAGAAACAAATACCATAAAAATCAAGTAAACACGAATTTTATAAAAAATGTTAGTGTAATAGTAGATTCCTCTTACTTCAATTTCCCGCTCGAGCAGGGGAGAACTCTGTCGGGATTATATGGAATCTTTTCTTGTGCGATACCTCTATAGGTAATTACAGATTTCTGTTATTTTACCAAGCGACCTCTTGTGAGGATCTAGTGAGGTATGGAGATGGCGCTGTGAGTTGTCGAAATTTTAATGTATGTAAAATTTATAAAAATTTCGAATTACACTCTCAAATTAATCATAAATGTGGAATAAATTGTATATTAATAATATTGTTAATTATTTAATTATACCATATTGAAATAAGTAAACATTATAATACATAATATTGAACTTTACAATAATATTTATAAATGGTATATATCTACATACGATGAAAATGCGATCATGTGTTACAAATAGCTCCGTCCCAGATAACAATATGCGCACACGGTGCCACGCACGGTGCAGGCATGAGTGCGAATAAATCGTCACGCGTGTCACGCAGTTCACCAAACAGATGTGTCCGCATATGCGTGACATATGCGTCGCACGTCGTGCGAGTCGCACGCGTGTCGATGAAGTGCATCCCTTCTGCAAAGATGGTTTTTAAACGATCCCAATCGTGTCTATCCTTTCTTTCTACAAGGGCATGCTAAAACTGCAAATGATTTTATGCTTTTTTGTGTTTTTTCATATATACACGTGGAAAAAGTGAGATTTTATTTGACCTAACTTTTAGTTTTCTGCCATTTAAACGAAAATATATTTTTATATTTTTCTTTATTTACCAGTTTCTTTAACACAATTCGTGGCACGCAAACATTAATTAAGGCTCAAATATACGAAGAATAATATCGCAATGATCGAGTTCGTTGAAATTTTATAACAATTAACTACTGGAAAAGCACTAGTGTACACTACAACATGACGCTCACATAACCTCACTGACGGGAACGATGTTCGGTGAACCGTGAAGTTTGACAATTGCGCATGCACAATACAGGTACAAATATCATTTGAAATAAGATAAATACATAAATCATTTGAAATACGATATTAATTTGATTCAACTGAACCGAATTTGATGAATAAAAAATATTATTAACATATTGTTTATATTTATTCAGCAAGGACTACGACGAAATATGAGTGATGGCTGAATGAGCCTCATTGTGCACGCACGCATTTATCCGTCACTCTATCGCGGAATGTGCTTGCCATTTGCGTGCGATATAGGTCGCATCGTGCGACTCGCACGCGTGCTTGAAGCGTGCGTCGCACGATTGTTATCTGGGGTGTTTCAATATCTTTTTCAGAACGCAATCATAAAAATGGCGTGTTTTCATGCCTCCATAGACAAACGCATATTTTTTAAAGTACTGTTTTATTTTCTAAGAATACTCCTAAATTTTTTAACAAATTGTAATTAATTAATTATTTATTTTCCCATATATTTTTATCATTTGTTTTGTTTATTGTATGTTTTTTATCAGTGGAAAGAAGGAAATACATCTTTTTTCAACTTTTCACAGATTTAATTGGTGTGAGTTATCTGTTTCTTTTTGCAAAAGTACTATAAATTTATCATTACCCTTTTTTCTCATAAATCGCATTTAATCCAGTCGTCACTAACACTTCTTTACCCAGATAACAATGCGTGCGACGCACGTCACCCGCATTTCGTGATTCTCATGCAATGCGTGCGAGAACGCGTGCATCTCGCCAGCAATATATGATGGTCAATTAGCTGCGAGCGTTATGAGTCGCATTTCGCTAGCACGGAACATGGGCACATGCTGCGAGCTTTATGAGTCGCATTTCGTCATCATGAAGATGCGTGAAAATTAACTTATATTTAAAAAATTTCTTAATCAATTGAACTTATTTTTCAACTTGTTTTTAAATTACATACATAGGTATAAATTGAAAAATTTCAATAACTCTAATCGCAAATAAATTTCAAGTGAAATTTATTTTTTCTTTGCACTTTTAATTTGTAATATTTATGAAGAATGATCGAATAATATTAAAAATGATATGCAGTTAAAAATTGAATTAATGTTCACATAAATTTTAATTTCCGACCGTTCGTCAGGTTCGTTTTCCTTCTACACGACAGTCTACTGTTCACACTCGCTATCAACTTGATGACGCCTGACCATCGTTGGATTTTGTAAAAGTCAGTAAAAGTGTTTTCAGCATCTTTTGGTATCTGTCGAAGAATTTTACTATCGTGTTTATCATGTTTTATATCCGGCATACCGAAAATTAATAGACTTGTGGTAAGTACAATCGAAAAAATAGTAAATATAAAACCTAACCTATATTTTTTATGGTAAAGCAAAATAATTTACTATACGTTCAACTGTTTCTAAACCTCTTAATTAATTCGCTTTGATTTTTAGATCAATTTTTAATCATAAAAAATTTTATGAATTTTTAAACCTAAAACAATATACTCTTTCTAATGATAGAAAAATCTCAAGTAACTGATTGGGAAAAGTGCAAATTCGAAGTCCAATTCAAAATTTATTTGATTAAATGTCTCAAATTAAAATATAAAAATATTATTATTACATAATTTATTATTTTTAGAGCATAACTAATCACGACGTGCGAGCGATATGCGTCGCACGCGTGACCCGCACGACATGCGAGAGATATGAGTCTCAATTGATGACACATATGTCTGCGTTGGTGAGTGCATCTCGTGCGTGTTGATTGGCACGACGTGCATGCATAATGCGTCGCATATTGCTCGCATTTTGTTATCTGGGTAGGCACTAATAGGTCCCCAAGATTACTCTTTTTCAAAAGGTAAAAAAAGGTCCCCTGATTACGAATATCTCGAGTAGGTTTTTTCAAACCGTTTGCAATCTACAGCATTATAAATCAATGATTTTTTAAACAAAATTGCCACAATTTGTTTAAAGAAGTTTTTTTCGAAAATTCGTTTTTTCCCTAAAAATTATTACTATTGGTCTAGTGGAATATTTATAAACATTGTTTCATTAATTTTCAATTATTTGAAAAAATGGAATTTGTTTAAATAATTTTTGTTTTAAAAATTCTTGTTTTCCTTAAAAATTATTACTATTTCATCAGTGGAAAGTTTTTCAACAATAATTAATTAATTTGTAATTGTTTAAACAAATTACAGTTTTCGTGAATAAGGGTGCGCCAGCATAGCTTCCGCGCCAACTCACCCTTTTCATCCCGATACGGGTGCCCCAGACTCAAGTGTGCGGACTTATATGCAAAAATAAAATAATAGAATAATAAATGTTGTTGAGGTGTTTTAAAATGACGAGAAATGGCATATTTAATTAAAGTGAAAACATTTTTTTTTTAAGAAAAATATTTTTTTAATTTTAAGTCTTCATGAAAAATTATAAATGATCTAAAAAAATTACATCTAATGTTATTGTGCAGAATTGTTAAAATGGTCTAAAACGATAAAAAACGAAAAATGATACTTTAGTAAAAAAAACTTATCATCAACAAACTTGCATTTAGAAGTTCTGAAATGCTCTACTTAAAAATGTGCAGATTTCAAATTTTCGCGCGCCAAGCAGCCATCTTATTTTAACTACCAATCCAAAAGTTATACATGATTGTGCATGCCGGCCATTTCGTGAATTTTTCTCACATGTTCTGCACATTCTAGAAAATAGTGCATTTTATGATTGTACAATTCTTACACTAGATTATATTGTATGATTTCTCTCTTGTAAAAGATTAGTGTAAATTTTGCTTTAATCAGTATGCCCGATGTAGTATTTTGTTCGTTTCAGCGTTCATCGTATCTACCTGACGAAGGTGTTTTTGGTGAAGGTATACATAATGATACTTACATTTTTACTATTTATAAAATTATTTCACCTTCTCAGTTAGATATACATAAGATATACTGTGAATATTTATAATTAATACCTAATATTAATAAATTTCACACGTTTTCTCTCGCGGTTTTCTTTACATTTTCATTTTCATACTTTCTAACCTAAAATGTGTACGAGAAGCTGAAAGTTGTTTGTATGATGCAGCCCTATCCTACTCCCCGTGTCTGCAACGGCGTACGTGCTTCCCTTAGTGATTATAGTTTCTATGTGCAAAATTTTCTCGCCAGAGCGCGTTGCACGCGCCACGCTCTACAAAAGCATTGTGCCCATTGTGCTAAACGGTGATTTTCTAAAAAGATATAATGAATAATTTATTATAATGAGTAAATATGGTGCATTCAAGTGATTTGGTGAGATTCCTATATTTGATATTGACCATAATGTCAATGTCAAAGTGCAAATTCAATGGAAAAATTCACTTTTTTTCGGTTCCTTCGGGAAAAGAGAACGTCGAAAAACAGCTAAAAGCGATATTGAGAAAAGATTTTATTTTAAAAAACAAAGTACGAAATAAAGACGAAGCTTATGTTTTTTTAAATTTGTATATTCGGTAGCTTTTTTTCCTTAAAAAATTCCCTAAAATCCTACACGTTGGTTTTAGTTAGAAAGAAATAGTTCAAAAAATATGTAGTATGTAATGCAAACTTGTTTTACTCATAATTCATAAAATATTTTATTTTAACAAAAATAAAGGAGAAGTATTATATGGAATCCTTCAAATTCTTTATCAAAATTGAAATTCTGCATTATTGAACAAAATTAATAAATTTCAATTTCATTTACAGTTAAAGCCTAATTCCTAAAATTCTGTTTATTTTGAAGTATCTTTCATCTTTTGCACTGTAGGATTTTGTCGTACAAAGCCTTGTTAAATTTGAGAGCTTCATTTTTACTGTTTAATGACAGGTTGATCTATCTTTTGATAACCTTCAGTTAAATTTATACCATAAGATTTAACATGCACTAAACTTATCTGGAATTTATCAGAAGGTGGGTCAATCAAACCTAAATTAAAAAAAGAATGATGTTTTTAATAGAGTAGTTTCGTAATCTAAAGTTTTTATTTCAACTTTTCCGAACCTTAATATTTTAAATATATGAATATCATGTATAGAAAAATCAGCTGAGCAATTCCATGTCAAATCATCCGAAGAATTTCAGCTATTGTTAGTAATTTTTGATGAAAATTTTAGAATTTGTTCCCTCAGGTGTTGAAAGAAAAAATCACAAAATAATTATTGAAAAAATCAACAAACTTAGAAGATATTCAAAATTGAAAATTTTGGTCCTGTTTTTCTTAACTTTTCATAGCATTGGTGATTTTAGCGATATTAAGGTCTACTTTTTGTAAATTATTCGTAATAGAACGCAGCTTTGAAAATATATTTTTGGAAAAAAAATTTCAAAAACTTCTTTGATTTTTCAAAAACTCATTTTGAATCTGAATTACTGAAAAAGAAAACACGTTTTATTTTTTTCATTTTTTTTATTTAGATGGCTTCCAATGTCCTCTACAAGTCCTGTAAATATCAAAATGGGATCTCCCTTAGTTTTCGAGAAATAATTAAAAACGTACGCCAAAACCACGAAGGAATAGTGAATAGACTATTCCTTTCTGGCCAAAAGGACATTGTAAGCTATCTATATATAAAAAATGAAGAAAATGAAAAGTGTTTTTTTCTCTCAGAAATTCAGTTTCAAACTTAGTTTTTGAAAAATCCAAGAAGTTTTTGAAATTTTTCTCTTCAGAAAATATTTTTCCAAAACTCCATCCTATTACGAATAATTTATAAAAAAATAGACCTTAATATCACTAAAATCACCAAAGTTATGAAAGTTTAAGAAAAAAAGGACCAAAATTTTCAATCCTGAATATCTCCTAAGCTTTTTTATTTGAAAAAAAATTATTTTTAAGTTTTTCTTTCAATACCTAAGAGAACGGATTCTAGAATTTTTATAAAAATGACTAACAATAGCTGAAATTCTTCAGATGATTTGACATGGAATTGCTCAGCTTCAAAAAGGTAACGATGAATTGTTGCATAGATATATTTCGTTTCTTAAATTTTATATCAGAAAATGTATATCATATTATATTACAATTGGAATGTTTGTTAATTTTTATGTGGTTTTTAAAATTCATATTTAATAAAAAAATTAAATTATAAGATAGAATATTACTGGTTCCAATGTGTATTGCCGATCCAGCAATACTTTTGACCTAATTCTAAACGATTTAATTTCATCCAAAACAAAATTTAATTTTCAATGCAAAGAACATGCAAATGTAGCTGTGGAGGTATGAGCATATATACTTAAATTTTATTTACAAATAAGGATGAGACAATTTGTAACACAGGATATGGCTGAAATTAAAAAAATTAGCGTCTTGAAGAAAAAAGCAGCCAAGCTTTGCGACACTTAACTAGACTTCAAATTAATACATGGAACTGGAATTCAAATTAATACATGTTAAATTAATAATGAATATGTTTTGTTATATTTTCAAATTTTTTATAAAGTATATATAAATCTCCCTTTATATGCGTTTTTATGGCGAACACAGGGCTTATCAATTTTTTTTAGTTCGTTCGTATGAAACTGAAAAAAATAAAATGGAAAATATTTCTGTTTAGAAGCTTAAGCTTTTTTTTCCTTTTTTTCAGACATTTTTAGTTTTATGGGGATAACATAAAAAATATTTTGTTCAGTGTATCAAGAAATTCTTACTGCATATCCACTGTATGCATTTTACGTAATTTCATGTGTTCTTTTTCTATTTTACATTAATTGATTAATGGAAAAGGTGTATTTTATGTTCTAGAATCATTTTAGAAAATTTGTTTCGGCTCATATTGTTCAAAAACTTAATTATTCTTAATTTTTAAATATTTGTCTATTAGTATAATGCATTTTTAAAGCGTGCCGCGTGCAGCGCCGCTCTGGTGAGGAAATTTCGCACATACAAACTATAATCACTAAGGAACCGCCATTTTGTTTTTAGTCGGATAGGGCTGGTATGATGTATACAATACTTCACTAGCTCTAGTTGACTTCCAAAAAAGTAAATTATCGTTCCGGGTGTGTGTATTTAGAATACTATTACCCAATGTACAAGTTTGGACGAAAGTATTTGATTTATAAGCAATGAAATGTTAAAGAAATTGCTGTTTGGTTACACATATAGTGAAACAACCTAGTTCGACTTTGCACTCAATTTTCTATTTTTATGAACATATTTTATCAGATAATCTTGAAACTTTATAGAATTTATTTTCCCCATTAGATTTTATTGCCCATTTTCCAACTTTAAACATTTTATTACTTCCCTGCCGATGAAACGGCACTGAGCCACCGCACTGCCGTTACAGTGACTGTTTATTGTGCTATTTCGGCACCTAAACGGCACTCAGAGTGATGCGACGGTCATATAATGGTTCTATTGTATTTGTCACGTACCGGGCAGGAAGAGTGGTTTACAGTAGTTGGCGGCCACCAACCCGAATCCCTTTTTTAAATTTGCTTCAAATTATTGACACTTTTTTTAATTCATGAATTTTCTCATTATATATATTTTATACTTATAAATTATATACTAATATACTATTCTGAAGTTGAATTCGAAAATTTTGTCTGTTTTGGCGTATCTCATTCTATTTACGAGATACATTATATTCATTCAAATTTTAAACTTTTCAAAAAAAAAGTTAGATATCTGAAATTATCTAAACCCGTAGTAGTAGTAGTAGTAGTAGTAGTAGTAGTATACCATTAAGAGGGCTGGGGACACCCGTGGGAATTCTGAGTTGAGTGTGCGAGAGAGACAGAACTATGATAAGCACGCCCAAAAAGGTGGAGCTTGTTAGTGAAAAAAAAAAATTTCGACAGCCAATCACCGTAGGAATATTTTCAGGAAAAAAGGGTAAATCGGAAAAAAGTGTGCAAAAAATTTCCTGCAATAAAGTAATTTTCAGGGGACAGTCGGCTTGGGTCAGGCATTGTCTGGAAACTGGTACCCTTGCGGCAGGGGGCAGATTGTCGAGCGGACGGTTTTTTGCCTTCCGCGACCTTCCCATTGTTTCAGATTAGACACAGCGGAGAAAAATCCAAATTTTGTACAATATTAGCTAATTAAATTGTAATAGACTGCATTAGGCTCGTTATATTATTACGAGTAAATCAAAAAAAGATTGAAAAAAATCGGTTAATATTTTCAATCCCAGTTGATCTTTAAAGATTTATTTCCTTTTCAATTAGCTTTAGAAATCCCTTCCACATTATTCGTTTATGAATCCAGGCATGCCACACAAGTAATAATTGTCAAAAATAGTTTCTGATATAGTAGCCGCACGAAGTGGAAACAATAAAGTTTGAAATGTCGAAAATGCTCTATTTGAAACATTTCATTGGGATACTTTCAAAATATACTTGATATCCAGTGAAAATTTGGAATTAAATTTTGCATTATATTATAGAAGAAGCAAAAATGCATTGAAATCTTACTTTTCATTTGTAAAATAATAGTTACAAACTAGAAATTAGTCTTCAAAAGTAATGTAACTTTGACCAAGCATATTTTTAATGCCATCAATATTAATTAAAATTTGTCAAATTGTCGCTCTACCTTATTTATTTACGAATTCAGGCATACCACATATGTTATAATTGTTGACAATGGTTATACATAAAATATAGCCCAAGAAGTCGAAATAAAGTTTGAAATGTTGAAAATTGTACTCTACGTGAATTTTTGTCTAATCGAAACATTTCATTGGGATAGTTTCGAAATATACTTGATATCCAGTAAAAATTTGGAATCATATTTTGCATTATATTATAGAAGAAGCGTTGTGCATTGAAATCTTACTTTTCAATTGTAAAATAATAGTTGCAAACTAGAAATTAGTCTTCAAAAGTAATGTAACTTTGACCAAGCATATTTTTAATTCCATCAATATTTATTAAAATTTGACAAATTGTCGATCTACCTTATTTATTTACGAATCCAGGCATACCACATACGTTATAATTTTTAACAATGGTTATACATAAAATATAGCCTAAGAAGTCGAAATAAAGTTTGAAATGTTGAAAATACTCTACTTGAATTGTCGTCTAATCGAAACATTTCATTGGGATAATTTCGAATCCCCTACTGAAAGACGAAATTCAAGTAGAGTATAATTTTCAACATTTCAAACTTTATTTCGACTTCTTCGGCTATATTTTATGTATAACCATTGTTAAAAATTATAACGTCTGTGGTATGCCTGGATTCGCAAATAAATAAGGTAGATCGACAATTTGTCAAGTTTTAATAAATATTGATGGAATTAAAAATATGCTTGGTCAAAGTTACATTACTTTTGAAGACTAATTTCTAGTTTGCAACTATTATTTTACAATTGAAAAGTAAGATTTCAATGCACAACGCTTCTTCTATAATATAATGCAAAATATGATTCCAAATTTTCACTGGATATCAAGTATGTTTCGAAACTATCCCAATGAAATGTTTCGAGTAGACGAAAATTCAAGTAGAGTATAATTTTCAACATTAAAAACTTTATTTCGACTTCTTCGGATATATTTTATGTATAACCATTGTTAAAAATTATAACGTATGTGATATGCCCGGATTCGTAAATAAATAAGGTAGATCGACGATCTGTCAAATTTTAATAAATATTGATGGCATTAAAAATATGCTTGGTCAAAGTTACATTACTTTTGAAGACTAATTTCTAGTTTGTAAATATTATTTCACAATTAAAAAGTCAGATTTCAATGCAAAACGTTTTTTTTTCTAGTATAATGCCAAAATTTAATTCCAAATTTTCACTGGATATCAAGTATGTTTGGAAAGTACCCCAATGAAATTTTTCGATTAGACGAAAGTTCAAGTAGAGTATTTCCAGCATTTGAAAGTTTGTTTCGACTTCTCGCGGCTAGTTTACCTGAAAGTATTGCTAAAAACTATACTTATATGGTATGACTGGATTCGTATAAGAATAAGGTAGAGAGTGCATTCATAAAATTTGAATGAATATTGATGGTATTACAAATATGTTTGATCAAAGTTGCCCTTCTTTTAAAGACAGCTTTTTCGGCTTGCAAATAATTCTTTCTCAAATGAAAAAGATCCCTATAATGGAAACGATTTCTGTGATAGATTAAGAAATTTCAAACGATATTTTTGCTATTGGCATTCAATTGCCAAAATAGGAAACTTGGGTTCTTTTCACTTTTCGATTATTATGTTCTATTTTCATGATAAAAGTGACTCCTAAACGTATATATCATTCGAATCAGAATTTCAAGAAACATGCAAATTCGTTGAACGTCAGAGAAGTTTTTTTGGCAAATTTTTTGGGAACTTTAACATTTCGTACATTTCTTTGGTGGCTAAAGAGAAAATCCAGAAATGAATCTGAGAGGGTTTTCTTGAGAGTCGCGCCAGATGTGAATTACAGTTAGCGTAGGGCGTAGGCCATACAACTTGCCGGGGTGAGGTAAAGGGTACGCATTGTAGTGAGTACAATAGCGTGGGCGTACCTAAATGTCTCCTCAATATTTGGCCGCTAGGATCGGTAGTTACTTGCCTTGAATTTACTTCATACAGACACTTCGTTAGCACATGATTATTCATATTTATTTAAGAGAAACTTCTTAATTAGAGACATACATTTGTAGATAAAATATCAGTCTAGATCCGCGATTTTGAAAATTTGTGAAATAATCATTACAAGCCGAGAAATTAGTCTTTAAAATTAAGGTAACTTTGATCAAGCATATTTTTAATATAATAAATATTTATAAAAATTTAATAAATGCTGGAAATAGCTCATTATTTTCTGAATGCAGGCATACCACACAAGTCATATTTTTCCCTATACTTTCGAAGAAATTAGTGGCTGACGTTGACCTTACAAAAGCGCATGTCCCCAGCCCTCTTAAGCCATTTCCCTTTCAGGGTAGACGTGACACTACCCGATTCGGGTAGTGTTTCTAGGTGGTAGTTTTCTTGTAGTTATAAATATCTACAACTACAACTACGTAGATTCTGAATTAGTACTTTCGCAGAGGTAATTTCAAAATTTTACAATTGCTTCCTCATAGAGGGAGGTTTGTAATGACCTATATTTTCAAATATACTTTTTTGACATATTTGGATACAATTCGACCCCAGGAGCTCGAAAATAAAGTTTTTAAAAAATGTCCCTGGTGTAGTATGTGTGTGCGTGTGACTTTTTTCTGTTCACCATATCTCGAAAAGTGAAAAAGCTATATGATCATGAAATTTGAATGCAGTGTAGCTCGGATTGATATCCAGGTCTGATAGGATTTTGAGCTAGATCGATCATTTAGAAATAGTTTTTCTTATGTTTAGAGATTTAAAAATAAAAATGTTACCTTTTTTATATAAGAAAAACTTTGTTGATATTCAAAATACAACAACACGATATCTAGCTTATTTGTTCGCGTCTCTGACACGCATCGGTCGACCTATTGTTGAAACTTTTATGACCTACCAGTACCGATTTATGAAGTTTCAAAAAATTGTTTATTCTGTTTATATGAGAAAATTTTTTTCGATATTCAAAATACGACAATATTACATGTAAAGTATTCGTTCGCGTCCTTGCGACGCATCGATTGACCTATTGATGAAATTTTCATAAACCACCACTACCGATTTATGAAGTTTCATAAAATGGTTTATTCTGTTTATATGATAAAAGCTTTTTAATATTCAAAACACGACAATATTATATGCAGAGTTTTTGTTCGCGTCCTTGAGACTCATCGGTTGACCTATTGGTGAACCTTTTATGACCGACCAGTACCGATTTATGAAGTTTCAAAAAAATGTTGTATTCTATTTATATGAGAAAAACTTTGTTCATATTAGGAGTACTACAGTACTGTCTCTGAAGTGTTTGTTTGCGTCTTCGAGACACGTCGAATGACCTATTGACGAACCTTCTATGACCTCTTATGATCTAGCAATCCCGTTTTATAAATTTAACAAATATATTGTTTATCTTGTTGGCATAAGGAAAACTTTATTAGTACTGGGAATACAACTATAATGCACATCATATATTTGTTCGCGTCTTCGAGACGCGTGGATTGATCTATTGGCGAACTTTTGAAGACCATTATTGATTAATCAATAGCTACTCGTTGGTGTATTAATTATATAATTGGCACATCGTGGGTGTGGTGAGCCCACACTTGTAGTTATTTACTACAAGAAACTATCCACCTAGAAACACTACCCGAATCGGGTAGTGTCACGCCTACCCTGAAAGGGAAATGGCTTAATGGTATCCTACTACTACTACTCAGAGAGTTTTAAGAAAAGTTACATTGTTTCAATGAGGTTTTAATTTGAAATATAAAACTACCGTAGGTTAAAAAGTTGTTCATTGTAACAGAACACATCAATTGACATTTTGATGGGCCCCCTAATTTTCGGAAAATAAAATTTTCGGAAAGACAGAAACATAAGCTTGAAAAATATTGAAAGTATACATTTTTGTTCTTTTGTTAGGGAAAACCTCCCTCTATGAGGAAGCAAATTTATTTGATACTTATGAGGAAGAAAAATGCTCATAAAATGAGCACAAATAAATAGACCCATAGTGAATACGTCCACTGTACTTCGCAGCCGTATTTTTAATTTTCAATCCCTTTCAGCTGGTCTACTTGGTAGCCTATTCGCAGCTATAAAGGGAACTTCTGCAGGCATTTGAAACTGGAATCTGAGTAGCTTTAAACGAGCAGCACTAAAACGGCACTGGGCAGTGCCGTTTAAGTGCCGTTCAATCGGCAGGGTTGCTCTACATTTTATATCATTTAACTAACAACAAAATTTTTCATTATTTCTCGCTGCTTAAAAATATTATTCCAATCTTGGAAATATGCAATTATAAGTTATAATGTTTGGTTTTGCCCCGCAGAATTTGTACAGAAATTGGCTTTCGGCTTATTTGTTTGTAATTGAGGGAAAATGTAGTTCATGTCATGGTGATCAAAAGTCTCAATGACCACAACTGTAAAAAATGAGGTTTTCGTGGTGTAATTGGGGTTCAAATATCACTATGTGTGGATTCGAAAAGGGCCAATTTTTAGAGTGTATGACATTTTTCTCTCTAGATACCTGAGGAGATTAGCTCTAGTTAAGCCAAAAATATATGCGCAGTAATCCTTGGTAGGTCGTCGGCATGTGCAGTTGGTCATGGTGGCTCGTAGGCATGCGCAGTGGATCATGATGTGCTGTAGACTTGCGCAGTGGGTTATGGTGGTCTGTAGACGTGCGCAATAGGCATATTTGACCATTATTGATTAATCAATAGCTGCTCAGAGAGTTTTAAGAAAAGTTACATTGTTTCAATGAGGTTTTAATTTGAAATATAAAACTACCGTAGGCTAAAAAGTTGTTCATTGTAACAGAACACATCAATTGACATTTTGATGGGCCCTCTAATTTTCGGAAAATAAAATTTTCGGAAAGACAGAAACATAAGCTTGAAAAATATTGAATGTATACATTTTTGTTCTTTTGTTAGGGAAAACCTCCCTTTATGAGGAAGCAAATTTATTTGATACTTATGAGGAAGAAAAATGCTCATAAAATGAGCACAAATAAATAGACCCATAGTGAATACGTCCACAGTACTTCGCAGCCGTATTTTTAATTTTCAATCCCTTTCAGCTGGTCTACTTGGTAGCCTATTCGCAGGTATAAAGGGAACTTCTGCAGGCATTTAAAACTGGAATCTGAGTAGCTTTAAACGAGCAGCACTAAAATGGCACTGGGCAGTGCCGTTTGAGTGCCGTTCAATCGGCAGGGTTGCTCTACATTTCATATCATTTAACTAACAACAAAATTTTTCATTATTTCTCGTTGCTTAAAAATATTATTCCAATCTTGGAAATATGCAATTATAAGTTATAATGTTTGGTTGTAATAATAAGTATTCTGGTTTCTTAATGGATGCTCATGATAGTATACAGGTTGTCCCAGACTCAAGCGTCCAGACTTATATAGCTGTATAAAAATTTAAAAAATTATTCGAAAAATCCTTTCCCAAAAATCAGTTGATTTTTTAGTTTCTGAGCTATAAAAGATTTAAGATGGACCAATCAGGAGCGCGGTATAAACAGTCGAGCGTACGTGAGCGGGAGTCCATGTAGTGTAGTGACCACTGTTCTCTCGTCGCTAACCCCACCTCGGCGCTCGCATCAATAACACTGCGTTGGACTCTCGCTCACGTATGCACGCCTGTTTATACCACGCTGCTGATTGGTCCAGCGTAAATATTTTATAACTCAAAATCTAAAACTTCAACTGATTTTTAGAAAAGGAATTTCTGATTTATTTTTTATATTTTTATACAGCTATATCAGTCCGGACACTTGAGTCTGGGACCCCGTATAGTATAATATTATAATCTCAGGGTGGCCGCTGGACCAAGAAACTGGGAATTTGATAAATTTTTAGAAGAAAAATCTATCCAATTATTTGAAATATCACGATGATATAAAATGAAATTTAAAAAGTTTGACTTCAACTTTTTTTGTATGCTAAGTTCATTTGGTAACTTTTTCAATTATTAAAACATTCAGTTTACAATTGTAATTCTAAAATCTTTTACAATCAAAATTTTCCAGCTTAAGTCTTTGTTTTTAATTTTTAATTAAGAGAATTTTGAAATGCCGTTTTGAAGACTTGCACCATAAAAATTTAATAGCGTTTGAAATTGATATTTTGTGACAAAAAGATTTGAAGTTGATTAACTGTAAATATAAATTAATTAATGATTTTTAGTATTGAACTGTAGTTCGAGTATTGGAAATTGAACAATAATTATTTATTGACTTTACAGGGCAATTTTGAAACTGTTAAAATTAAATAATTTAATGATTTAAACGTTGAAAATTGACCTGTTTCAGTTCGAAAGCCATAGTAATTACTCAAATTTAAATTTCTGATTGAAACTTTATAAACTACCTCCAATTTAGAAATAATTTTAAATTAATAGATACATAATTAAACGCTTTGATTAAATTTCAAACCTATTCAAATGTTGTTCGAGCCTAAAAGATTCCATTTTTAACCCATTCAATTAAAAAATTTGTAATTGAGAAAAATGCAATTTTTTAATACTTTTTTAACAGTTGAACAATTATTCATTTAGAAAAAATTCCAGTAAGTGAAGGAGGTATTCAGAAGTTTAAAAAAAAATCAAACCTAATTTAAATCTTGTAAAGCCTTGAAAAGATTAAACACAAAATATAGATTTTTAAAGATTTTCGAAATAAAATTTTGAGGTTTGAAGATAACAAAAAATTTTTCTTAAGATTTCTGGAAAAATCTAAAATGATTTTTTATTTTGAAAAATTAATTTTAACAGAATATTTAAGAATATTTCAAAACAAATTTGGATACATAAATAATAATTAAAAAATAAAAAAAAAATTGATTAGCAGTTTGAACTCGAAAGTTCATTGCCTCACTACCCGATGCGGGTAGTGTTTCTAGGTGGATATTTACTACCAATGTGGGCCCACCACACCCACGACGGGCCAACAGCAACGCAGTATTTCCTGAACGGTCACCCATCCAAGTACTAACCGCGCCCAACAATGCTTAACTTCAGTGATCTTACGAGAACTGGTGTTTCCAGAGTGGTATCGCCGTTGGCAAATAACAATTAAACAACTATTAATTAAGAAAAAATTCGAGTAAGTTTATGAGATATTTAGAAGTTTCCAAAAAGATTCAGAAATAATTGAAAACTTGAAAAGATGTCATAAAATGTAAAACAAAATGTAAATTTTTGAATTGTATCATTTTGATTAGCATTAAGATTCTTATTAAGATTTCTAGGAAAATTGAAAATTCAATAATAATTTGAAATTTGAAAAGATCATAAAAAAATGTAAAATAAAATGTAGATTTTTGAACATTTTGAAATAAAATTTTGAAGCTTTTTAATCATTCTGAAAGGTTTTAAGATAATACACAATTTTTTTCAGATTCCTGGGAAAATTGAAAGCAATTTTTTTTTCATACTGTATATTTTATAAAAATTAAAAATTTTGAATTTTAAGGGCATTTAAATTAAAATTGTTCAATTGAAAAGTGTTAAAAGCTTCCATTTTATATGTGTAAATCATTTATCGTTTTTTTATAAGCTAAGGTCAAAATTTAAAAAAATATTTCTAGTGTATGAAATACTTATATTTATATTATATAGTATTACTCATTTCATTTCATTTTTTAAGAATTTTTAATTATTTTAAAATTCAATATGCAGTTTTGAAAATTACAATGTTTTTGAAAAACAATTTATAAAAAATTGCTAACGTAACTTTTACCTAGAATAAATATAAGATCAACTTGACAATTATACATTATTGTTTGCTATCGCACTAAATTTCATACAGAGTAGATTTTACTTTCAAACTAGAGATGTGCAGTCGTTTTTTCGAATCTTCAATATAAATTTAGACACGCTTTTTCAACGGATTTTTCAAACTCGATAAAAAAATAACTATGCCGAACCGGCTTGATTTCCTTACATTATTAAAAAATTTGAAATAAAATCCCTCCTGGGAGAAAAATGGATTCAACAGTCAACCCGAATCTTCGAAATTCGATTTAATCGAATATTCGAATAAATCAAATTTCGCAGATTTGACTTGACTTTGATACTATCTTTTCTCTAAAAAAAGAGCAATTTTTATTTTGAAAATTGTAATAATATAAGGAAATTAAGCCGGTTTGACATACAGTTAAATTTTTTCTATTTTGAAAAATCCAATGTTGCATGCGTGTTTACATTTTCATAAAAAATCCGAACAAACTACTGGGCACCTTTATTTTAAACTGGTCTTAATCAATTCGTCAAAATATGGTAAACGGGCACTATTACTCAAAATAAATATTTTTCAGCATTTTTTGGGTTTTGGGATAACCATCGGCATTCTAGTATGCCAGTGGTTTGCCAGTATTGCCCCAGTACCGGCAGTCAATACTGCACCAGTACTTGCACGCCAGTACTTCCAAGAAGCCAGTACTGAGCCGGTGGTGTATCTCTACCTGGAAAGCGGCGCTTGGAAATAGCACTGGGCTTCCAGTACCGTTCTAGGGATCTAATGGAATGATATCGACCCTAAAAACCCACTGAGAGCCTTTGCGATGATCCTATTGTATCTATCGCGTACCGGACGGGCAGAGTGATTTACGTTCAGTGACATCTTTACTAATTTTTTGAAAGATGTCGGATTTAATTGACGGAATTATTCAAATTGTTTAGAATAATTTTTGTATTGGAATTAGCGTCTTATGAATATATGTATGTTTATGTAATTACAAAACGTGCATTTTATAAAAACTAAATTGGCCAGATATCTAATCAAAAATACCCTGGCGGAACGAACGAACGGAGCGGATACGCTACAGCGTATCCTTATAGTATCCACATCGTATCCTCTCCGTATCATGCAAGAAAAACTCATTTAAAAAGGAAGATGAACATTTCACTTGTTGAAATTCGGATTCTACGTGAAATTTTGCGTTAAAAGGTCACGGAGTAATCGCAATAGTTTTTCTTGCAACATTAAAAACTTTAAAAAAATATAATACTTATCGACAACGTGGGCTGAAGGCGACTTCAAACGCGGGATAGTTTGAGTTGGATTCATGGCTAGCGGAGCGAGTACCAGCAAGGAAAGCAGGGATTTAGACCAGGACGTTTTCAGTACACCGATAGGGGAGAACAAAGATAGTAGGGCAAGGGGAAAGTATAGGAAAACGGAAGAAAAGGATAGATTAAGGGCGAAGAGCGTGGGATCGATTGAGGCATTCATCAAAAGGAAGAAAGGGGAGAGGGGAAGCAGTGAAGACCAGAAAGAAATAGGGTCAAGAGTGAAAAATTCAGAAATGTACAGATCGCCACCGAAAAAACATAGTTTTATAGAGAAGGATGAGAAAAACAAGGGGACAGAAAGAGACAGAGCTGAGGCTAAAGATCCGTTGAAAAAGGAAAGATTAAAAGAAACGCGCGAAACGATGATAGAAGTAATGGGGATGTATGAAGAAAAACTGGAGAAAAGGGTAGAGGAAATAAGGAAAGACATTAGGCAGGAAATGGCCGAACTTAGGAAAGAAATGAGGAAATGGGAAGAAGTCAAGGAAAAGCTAAAGAAAAGGATGCAGGCGTTGGAACAAAGACTAGAAAAGAAGGAAGAGCCAAATAAAAAGGTAGATGAGTTGGAAGGCAGAATAAAAAAAATAGAAAGCTCAAACCGTGAGTTTGGAGGTGGGGAGAGTGGGAATAAGGAGAACGAAAGGTTGAGAAAAATAGAACAAAGAATAGAAAAGAAAGAAAGTGCGAAGTGTAGGAAGGGAAGAGCGAAAAGGGGAGAGAATGGTACAAGTGAAACTAAAGAAATGGGAACATAAGAGGGAAGCGATGACAAAGAAGAGGGTGTTATATGAAAGCTCGTAGAGAATAGAGGATGATTCGACATGGGTAGAAAGAAACATGCAGTATAAGTTAAGGAGAATAGCGGAAGAGGAAAGAAAAAATGGAAGAAGAACATGGGTTAAGTATGGGAGAATACAGATAGAAGGGGTATGGTGGCATTGGGACGAGGACAGGGAAGAGATAGTAAATAACGAGGTGTCGGGAAACTAGGAGAGAAAGGAACGGGATATAAATAAATAAGAAATAGTAGGAAACAAAAAGAGACGAGAAACAAAAGTAGGGAAGACTGGAAGATATGCTACTGGAATAAAGCAGGCTTAGAAAGAAAGGATAGGGAGTTGATGAGAAATTTGACACAATGGGATGTAGTAGTAGTGATGGACACGTGGCTAGATGAAAAGGGATGAAAAAGAGTAAGGAGAAGATTACCAAGAGGTTACAAATGGCAGGTTCAAAATGCAAAGAGGAAGAATAAAAAAGGTAGAGGAATGGGAGGAATGGTGATGGGAGTAAGGAACGAATGTATAACAGAGAAGGATAAAAAAGAGTTCAAAGAACATAAAGAAGGATTAATAGTAGAAGAGATAAATATGGGAGGAGAAAGGTGGAGGATAGTGGGGGTTTATGTGAACGGTGATATGCAGGAGAAAACAGAGGAGATGAGAGAACTGATGGAAGAAAACAAGCAAGAGATTAGGCTTATAATAGGAGGAGACTTTAATGCGAGAACAGGAGATAGAGGAGGAAGGGCATGGGATGGAGAGCGAGGAAGAAAATCCAAAGACAAGATACTGTATGGGGAGGGAAGTAGTTGTTAAAGAACCTAGGGGAGATGGGATGGTTTATCCTAAACGGGAGTATAGAGGGGGATGAGGAAGGGGAATACACACGTTCAGGAGGAAGGAGGGGAACGGTAATTGATTATGTGGTAGTGGACGACGGAGTAAGAGAGAAGGTTAAGAAACTAGAGGTAGGGAATTAATAGATTCAGATTACTTTCCCATAATAGTGACAGTGGAGGGAGAAACGAGTAATAACAATAAGGCTAAAAAGGAAGCAAAAGTAAAAAGAGCAGGAAGAGGGGATTGGTCAATGGAAGGTAAAGAACAGTTCAAAGTAAAATTCAGGAATATCAAAATGGAGGAAGGAAATGTAAACGAGGAAATGGAAATAATGATAGGAGAAATAAAAGGAGTATTAGAGTGCACAAGCAAAAAAGAAGTTGGCGAAGGAGGGGTTAGAAGTGGATGGGATGAGAATTGTAAACAGAAGAAGAAGGAAGTGAAAAGGTAATTAAGAAAATGGAGAAGAGGGACAAGTAGTGGAGAAGAATATAGGAGAAAAAAGAAGGAGTATACTGAGCTGTGTAAGCAGAAAAAAAAAAGAGAAGGAAAATAAAAGGTTTGAAGAAGAAGCGAAAGAAGGCTAGGACGGAAGAAGAGGTTTGGGAGGTGGTAAATAGAGAGAGAAGAAGAAGGAAAAGAGTTAACCAGGATATTGAGATGGTAGAATGAAAAAAATATTTTATGGAATTACTAGGAGGGATAGAGAGGAAAGTTAGGAAAGGAGGAAAAGATGGTAGGGAAATACATGAAGAGGAGGACATTATAAGGGAGGAAATAGTCAAGGTATTGGGGATGATGAAAAATGGATAGGCACCTGGTATAGATGAGATTCCAAATGAAGTATGGAAATATGGGGGGACAGGATTAAAGGAATGGGCGTATGTATGGAGAGGAGAGGGGTGGCCAGAGTTATGGAAAGAAGGAGTAGTGATACCAATAGTGAAGAAAGGAAAAGGGGAGGAGGTTAAAGATTATAGGGGAGTGACACTAATGCCAGCACTGTATAAAGTATATGTGACTGTTTCATCGGAGAGGTTAAAAAAAGAAATTTTGGAGAAAAAGATAGAGCCACCGAATCAGACAGGGTTTAGAAAAGGGATGGGGGTGATGGACAATACATATGTTCTGAACTATTCAGTAAATAAGAGGGTTAAAAGGGAGAAAGGGGCAATTGTAGCAATATTCGTGGACTTAAAGGTGGCGTTTGGCTCATTAGACCGAGGCGAGATAGAAAAGGTTATGGTGAAAAAGCCGATACGAGAGGGATTAATAAAGAGAGTATCGGAAATTTTTAGAGAGACAAAAAGCAAGGTGAAGGTAGGAGAGCAAGTAGGAGATAGTTTGTGGTTGGTGAGAGGAGTAAGGCAAGGATGTCTTCTGAGCCCACTTTTATTTAATATATTAATATCAGACTTGGAAGAAGAAATTAAAAGAAAAGGGGGGGGGGAGGATTTAGGATAGGGAAAGAAAAGATATATACACTGGCATACGCAGACGATAGAGTGTTGATGGCAGAAGATGAAGAAGGGATGGCGGGCTTAATTACAGGATTAGAGAAATACTTAGATGGAAAAAAGTTAAAGTTAAATGTAGAAAAGACAAAGATAATGAGGTTTAGAAAAGTAGGGGGAAGAAAGGAAGAATGGACGGGGAGATGGAAGGGAATAAAATTAGAAGAAGCAAAAGAGTTTAAATATATGGGATATAACTTGCAAGCCAATGGAGATCATAGAGCTCATATAAGAGAATAGATCAGAAAAAGCAACAGGGGTAATGAAACAGATATGAGGAATAGGAAAAAGAAGGTTTAAAAAAAATTGGAAAAGGAGAATCTGGTTATATGATACGCTGGTATGGCCGGTATTAGGTTATGGAGCAGAGATATGGGGATGGAAAGAAAGGAAAGAGATTGAGAGTTTACAAGAAAGGCATATAAGGTGGACGCTAGGGGTAGACTGGAGGATGCTGGGATATATCGTGAGAGAAGAAGCGCAAAGGGATAAATTAAGTACTAGAGCGGGAAAGAGGGCATAGAATTTTGAGACGAAGCTGTGGGAGGGAAAGGGACTGGAGTTGGCGAGAAAGTGCTGATGGAGGAAGAAGAAAGAAGACGGAGGGCGATGGAATTAACGAGGTGGGAAGAAGAAAGGAGAGAGTTCTTCAAGGCTAGAGATATAGAAGACGGGGCTGGAGTCAACTATGAAGAAGTGGAAAAAAGGATAGGGAAAGACAATTAATAGAAAGATGGAGCATGATTGACGATTCAAAATATGATAAATGGTATAAGATGATAAAAAAGGAAGGAGTACCAAATTATTTAGAAAAGGGATGGGGAGAGAAAAGATGGACCAGAGTGGCAAGATTTAGATTGGGAAACGAGGCAAGGGCAAGTATGTATTGGGAAAAGAAAGAGAACAGGAAGTGCAGAATCTGTGAATGGGAAGAGGAAACATGGGAACATGTATGGGAAGGATGTAGGAGAGGAATGGAAGATAAAGGAAGCTGCCAAGAGAATGTGGTAAAGATTCTAGGGAAGGATGGTTTTGGGGCAGAGTACATGAAGGAGTTAGAGGGTGCTAGGGGAGCAAATGAAAAAGAATGAAAGAATGGATGCACAAAAATG
Source organism: Andricus curvator (assembly GCA_932195095.1). Taxonomy (NCBI): domain Eukaryota; kingdom Metazoa; phylum Arthropoda; class Insecta; order Hymenoptera; family Cynipidae; genus Andricus; species Andricus curvator. The sequence goes on from CAKNYM010050875.1 coordinate 113,507, forward strand.
GCAAAATGGAGTTACAAGAGAAGTGAAAGAAAAAGGAAACGGAAGTCGTTTAAATTAGAAGCTTAAAGATTTGTAAGTAATGGTTATGTAATAGCATAAGTAAATTAAGATGCGTTTGCGTTATCGCTCTCTCTCTCTCTCTCTCTCTCTCTCTTGCACTCTCGCTTTCGATCGCTCTCTCACTCGCTCACTCGTTCACTAACACGTCCTAAATTGCGCTAGCGTCAAAAAATAGAAATAAGGATATAGATATAAGATTTTCTGTAAATAGGTGTGAATAACTGTAAATAGTAAGGATAAGATTTCATGAAACATGTAGAAGGAAGTGTTGTAAGAAATGGAAGTCATGTAAAGCCTTAGGGGACACATTATGAATAAAGAAGAGTATCATGTTCTATAATAGTGCCGTAACACATATGTATCAGTGTTACGATGTAAATTTGTTCTGTAATCGATCCGTAACAATTCCATGACGGTATTACAACATTTTTTCATTTATTGTAACAATTCCGTAACAACGTTACAAGGATATGTGACAAAAAAATGTTTTTTGTATTATTGCTGAAATTAGTTTATATTTTAAATAACCCAAATTTCACGCACGGTCCTCTACCCATATAATCGCACGCTTAAACCCGCTGAAAAATCGCACTCGCTGGGGATTCAAACCCTACCTAAACTACCTAACCCGTATATACCTAGCCTATGCCTTAGCCAACTGCGCTATGGAACCGCTTGAACGATTGTGACAAAATCTCGGCTATGCTTTTTTTCTGAAGAAGCCAGAGTCATCTCAGGAATATATTCATTATTTTTATATTTTAGACATATGAAAATCAAATGTTGAGTCAGCCATTTGAAAGTATACATTCAAAAAGAATTTTTCCAAAATTTCAAACCGTTAGCTGCCATGTAGGATGAGTTAGAGGAGATAACGTGCATTTTCTTTTTTATTTATTTTTTCTCTGTGAATTTTTTCAGATTTTTTCTAACGATTAAAACAGAGAAAAAAAATGAAAACTAAAATGGACGTCACCCCCCCCCCCCCCCAACTCATCCAATATGACGGCTAACTGTTTCAAATGTTGGGAAATTTTTTTTTGATTTAATGCTTTCAAATGGCTAACTCAACATTTGATTCCCTTTGAGGGCATTTTTTGCATGCTTACCCGGCTATACCCTTTAAAATTGAAATGTTATCAAATAAAATTTTTTTTCTTGGTTGGCCCGAAAGTCAGCACAATTCTGGTCTAAGATCATTACAGAACATTGTGCCCTTTATGTTTCATTCCTGTAAGAGGAGTGACATTCTACAGAACAGTTTGACCGTTATGTTGCGTTCTTGGAACACGTGTGACATTTAAGTGACATAACAGTTCTATC
>CAKNYM010050875.1:114899-164227 GCA_932195095.1 Andricus curvator
TCCAGAACTGTTACGTATCCTTACAGTAACAGCGTTACAGAACAGTGGGACCTTTATGTTCTGTAATTGTTATGGCACACGATTGTAACAATGTTATGTATAAATGGTCCCTTTCTGTTATGTAACATTTACAGAACGTGTCCGCTGGGTAATGCGAGCACGATTACTTTTGGCGATTCTCCCGATCTCGACAGAGCATCAGGGACAAAATTGGAACTACCTTTATGATAAATGACTTCGTAGTCATATTCGAGAAGTTCTAGTGCCCATCTGGCTAATCGGCCAGTGGGATTTTTTAGGTTATGGAGCCACTTTAACGCTAGGTGGTCCGTGATTACTTTAAAGCTGTAGCCTTATAAGTATTGCCTAAATTTTCGTATGACCCAAACAACCGCTAGGCATTCTGTTTTTGGATACCGAGTACCGAGATTCTGCGCCGTTTAGGCTTCTACTCGCATAAGCAATTACGTAATTTACGCCGTCAATTGTCTGCGTAAGTACGGCTCGTAACCCCGTATTGCTCGCATCAGTTTCATGTTGGAAGGGTTGTGTGAAATCTGGGCAGGTTAAAATTGGTACTGAAGTTAAAAGGTCTTTAATTTTCTGGAAGGCCTCATCTTGTTCTAACCCTCAATCCCATGGTTTATCTTTTTTATGTAATCTGTTCATTGGTTCGATTGTTTCGGCAAAGTGTGGGATAAATATCCTGTACCAACTTGCCATCCCTATTATGCGCTGTAATTGTTTGATGTTTTTAGGTTTAGGGAATTCTAGGATTGGTTGAATTTTCTCGTCGTCTATTTGGAGTCCTTTGTCGTTAACTTTAAAATCTAAGTATCTGATTTCCGAGCAGCCGAACTCGCATTTGTACGGGCTGATCGTTAAATTTGCATCATTGATTTTATCTGATACGATATTTAAATATTTTAAATGGTCTTCAAAATGTTGAGTCAAAATCACTTTGTCATCTAGACAACAAAAAACGTTTGGTTTCAAGTCTGGAGTAATAATTTTGTCCATAAGTCTCTGAAAAGTGGCTGGAGCATTAGTTAAACCAAATGGCATCCTGTTAAATTGGTACATGCCTTCTCCAGAGACTGTGAATGCTGTTATTGGTTTTGAGTTTTCTTCTGAAGGTATTTGTAAATGAGCTAACTTTAAATCAATTTTTGAGATGAATTTTGCTGATGTTAGTGTGTCACGATAGGGTTTGACCAATCGGAACAGGAGGGTTCTATTATATCCTGTTCTAATAGTTTGTCAACTGTTTGATAAATTACTTCTTTAATTTTTGGGCTCACGTGGTAATATCGCTGTTTAATGGGATCGTGGCCTTGGACGTCAATTTTATGTTTCGTTAAATGAGTCTCCCTATGTTCCTTTCCCTTATATACTTTTATTTTATTTTCGAGAAGTTTCTCTAATTGGGATTGTTGGCTTTCGTTAAGCTCAACAATACCTTCGCAAATTTCTTGCGAACTATTGTTTTGTTCATCTATTTTTCCTAAACTATCCGTAATGTTATTTATTCGTATTGCTTTATTTTTGAAATTAACCCATTGATTTCTGTTATCAATTTCCGATATCTCATTTGCTTTTTTAGATTCCTTTCCTAATTTTTTCCGATTAGTAACTTTTTTATTTTTCCAAAGGTTAGTATCGCTATCCTTATGTGTGTCCTCATATTTGCTATTGTGAAAAAATTTTCCTAACTTATTTTCTTTATTTTTCTTCTTAATTCTCGGCTTACTTAAACTAAATAAGTCTTGTGTACTTGAGTTGTCGCTAGTGTCTTGGGTGAGGATGCTCTCTAGGGGTTGGAATTTGTTGCTCATGTGGATGCTTATTAAGTTTGGGATATCCTTCGTAGGATTTGTTACATGAATTTGGACGTTTTTGTTTTTTTGGGATTGGGTAAAATTGATAGGTTCTAAGGGAACTTCACTATCTAGTAACTTTTGACTAGTGACTAGTGACTAGTGACTAGTTTTGACTAGTTTATTGAATAAGAGGTCGGGTCGAAAAAGTGGTTTTATGGATTAAGTAAAATTAAAGCTCGGAGATTTGTTTATGCTGATGTCTGGTCTTCTATCTATCTTTCTTTCCGCCTTTCGTTTTTTTTTGTGACAGATGTTTTCACTTTGTTTTCTAATTTTCGTGTCTTCTCCTTTGGGAAGTAGTCGCATTCCTTGCTACTAAAAATGAATTCCGTTTCCTTGCAGCACTTCTTTGCCCACTGAAATAGGGATGAAGCATCTAGGATGCGATCTTCAGCGGAATATTGTAGGCTAAACCTTGCTGCATTTCGTTTAACATTCGCCCCTATGCCATCACATGCTCATTGCTAATATCCGAGCTCACAAGGCAAATTTCGGAATTGCAGCTGAGTGGCATTACCATCCTACCGCTCATGGTAAGGGATCATATGATGGCATAGGGGCGAATGTTAAACGAAATGCAGCAAGGTTCAGCCTACAATGTTCCGCTGAAGATCGCATCCTAGATGCTTCATCCCTATAAGAAGCACTACAAGGAAACTGAAATCATTTTTAGTAGCAAGGAAGATCACGAAGCCACTGCTAAAGATCTAAAAAGCAGATTCGATGCTGCAGTGGCAATCAAAGGGACTCTGCAATACCAAGCATTTATACCTACTGAAGATGGTCGACTTCAATTGAAGAAATTATCCTCAGCCAGGGAATGCGACTACTTCCCAAAAGAGAAGACACGAAAATTAGAAAACAAATTGAAAACAACTGTCACTAAAAAAACGAAAGGCGGAAAGAAAGACAGATAGAAGACCAGACATCAGCATAAAAAAATCTCCGAGCTTTAATTTTACTTAATCCATAAAACCACTTTTTCGACCCGACCTCTCATTCAATAACTTGACTTTCCAAAATTCAAAATTCATCAGTGAACGTGATGCAGGCATTTAAATAATGGCAGTCTCAACTCTGTAAAATGCAGAGAGCGATCAAATGTACTAGCATATATTATTACTTTTCGTAAAAACAATACCATGAAGGCACCACGGTGCGCCGCGGGGCTCTAGCGCCAGCGTCATGCGCGTACCGGAGTACTCAACGCTTATTTTCATAAGTTAAAAATTTGAATCCCACTTTCTAATCTACATAGTCTTATAGGGAAAAACCTAAGCTTTCTTTAAGGATCAACAAAAAAAACAAATTTATTTTTGACCTTCATTTTTGAAGGTCAAATATTTATTTTTTGAAAAAAGGGGTAGCACCAATCGAAAGGGCGTGAAAACTCCTACTGCAACTGTACTAGAAAAAAATTTTTTAATCGCTATTAGAAGAGCTAAAAATCGCCGAAATAGACGATGTCCACGAAAATCCTAAAACTTTCACCCCCTCCCCCTCGGTCAATACTTATCCGAATGACAAAATTTTTCCCCCATAAACTACTATCCAATAGCACAACACTTTTCCTAAGTTTAACTTAGATCGGACAACTTTGACTTTTTGAGTGGGTACATTTGAGAAATAAGGCCCCATCTGCATTATTTGTGTGGCTTCTGTTACGAACGAGTGAATTGAGTGAGTGTTTTTTCTTTCTCTCGTTTGTCAGAGGTATCAAACCAATACGCTATTCCAAAAGGAAATAGCGCATTTTTATTTTTATGTGGTGTTCGTTTATTTCTCCTACTCCCGGACTGGGAGCCCTAACCCTTGTAGTCCTGAAATTTTGATGGGTTGCATAAATAATTTTAAATCACTCTATTTCTTCTTGACACAAATAAAATTAAAAGGTTTTTATGCCCAAGAAAAAGGGATATTTTTAATGTGTCCCCTAAGGGTTTACATTTTTCTTGTATCTCTTCCCTATTCCTTTACCCCCCCCCCTCCCGCCCCACACACTTACTTGGTGGTGGAAGGGGGACCTACAGTTTAAGGTGGTTTCCGAACTACCAAGAACAACAGCTTTAAGTACATAGAGAACCTTTTTTCTCTAGAGGTACCGGTCCCACGACTCTCCGGAGAACAACAAAAAATTGTTCAAAAATCTATCGGGCGTTTATTTACCAGAAAATGCGGTCGAAGTGGCTAGTCTAGGAAAAAATTTTGGCGTAAAATAGAAAAAGATCAAATACCGGTTTACGACGTGATAGCTAGTGTTGAGTCTAATATCAACAAAATGAGTAACAGTTTCCTGTGTATTTTACGTTATGTTGCCCAAAAAGGACAAAGAAAGAGCTGTTGCGCGCACTCGTGATATCCGCGATCTCACACCACAGCAGTGAACCCACCAGGTGATTTTAAGTTATTACGTTGGCTATAAATGATAGCCTGGGATGATGTGGGGTTGGGCGATTTTGGGCGACTTAAGTTGGCAATTTGGGCGACTTGCTCGGCGTTCTATCTGGCGACCCTAGCGTTAATTTTACTCCTGTCCTTTTCTTGACAGGTCCATGTCTCGCTACCGTATAGTACAGTCGGTACGAATATAAAATTATGTATGGCCATTTTAGCTTTTTTTGATATGTTCTTATTTCCGAGAATGGACCCTGCTCTACCGATAACCTTCTTACCCTCATTGGTGCGCCTATCTAAGTCCCCATCTATTTTTCCGTCGCTAGTGAATAGGCTACCCAGATATACGTACTTGTCAACTTGTTCTAATCTGTCATCATTTAGAACAATGTTGCATATTGTTTTCTCACTTTTTCCTTCAAACACCATGATTTTTGTTTTATTTACGTTAATTTTGAGGTACATGTTCTTCATGCTTGTATTAAGTTTATTCAACATTCTTTGCAAGTCCTCGATTGATTCTGCCATAACAATCTTGTCATCTGCGAAAGCTAACCCACGTACCTTCACTGTTTCGAGATCTACACCTTCTTCGTCGAAAAGGGCCATTCTTAGATACTTATCCAAAAATATGACAAATAGCCATGAGGACATAACGCATAATTGTTTCACGCCTTGCATAATATCGAACCAGTCACTCAGTTTCCCATTTACCCTTACACTCGCTTTACTACCTGTATATATTGTTTTTATTGCTTGCAGGAGCCCTCCATTTACTCCGTACTCTTTAAGAACTTCCCAAAGTTTACTTCTATTTACCGTGTCAAATGCTTTTTCTAGGTCAACAAATGCACAGAAAACTTTCTTTCTTACTCTGAAGCTTTTTCCTGTGATCTGTCTTAAGCTAAGTATCTGATTTATACATGATCTTCCTGGCATAAATCCACTTTGGACTTCCCATATCTTTTCTTCTGTAATTTTCATTACCCTACGAATAAGAATTTTTGAGTATATTTTACTTACGGCACTTAGTAAGCTGATACCTCTGTGATTACTGCAGTTGCTCTTATCTCCCTTTCTTTTGTATATTGATACGATAATCGATTTTCTCCAATCGTCTGGGACTTCTCCCATCTCGATACATAAATTTATCAATTCGCACAACCTGTGAGGTATGTACTCGCCACCGTATTCAAGCATTTCAGCGCTCATACTGTCTACACCAGTAGCCTTACCGTTTTTCAAGTTCTTAATTATATCTCTAACCTCAGTGATACAGACTTTTTCAATTGGGTTTTCTAATGCATTATGTTCTATGTCGCAGTTTTGTTGCCCTATATCTTCACCTCCTAATAATTCTTTAAAAGAGTCTTTTAAAGCGTCTACTATCCCGTCTGTATCATATAGAATTCCACCTTTGCTGTTTCTCATACTGACAAATTCTGCACTTTTACTTTCCTTCATCTGTTTAAATAATAGTTTCATGGTTCCTTCAAAGTCGTTTTGTATTTCCTGCTCTTCTTCTGTTCTGATTTCATCTTTACTTTCCTTGACTAGTCATTTAATTTTCCCATTTTTATGTCTGTAATCATTTTTGAGCCTATTTCTCTCCTCACCGCTAAGCACCCTTTCTGTATCTGTATCCTGACGTTGGACGCCGACCCATCCGTTCATATCTCCTAGCAGAATTATTCTTTCACCTTGATTACAAGTACTTACTGTATCATTTAAAGCAGCGTTTCCCAAACTTTTTTCTCACTTTCTGGGGAGCGGCAGGGTCGCCACCTTCAAACTTTTTCACAATACTGGAACCCAAGAGAGACACTGGACGCCTGTCAATCGAACGCGGATGCTTGCTTAGGGCGACCTTCCCATTGTTAGAGAATTAGAGCCGGTTGAGGAAAATGAAAATTTGGTAAAATAATAATAAATTAAACTTTGATAGGCTGCGTCAGATTTGTTAGATTATGACCATAACGTTAAAAAAAGATAGAAGAAAATCGGATAATAACTTCAAGAGTTATCGCACTTTTGTTACACTGACAAGAAGATGTGAGAAGTCCCATTTATATATTCGCAAGATTTGTAAATGTTTCCTTCATTAGTGCAGATATCAACCGATTTTCAAGAACTTTTTCTTCATTTTTTTTAAAAATTATATCACGAAATTCATTCAGCTTATTAAAATGTAATTGAACCATGTCTTTATAATTTTAGTTATTGTAACAGGTCTTAATCTCATAACAATGAAAGGGTTATTCGTGGCAGGTATACGAAAGTAGCCGTCTGCTCGCAGCGAGGAACCTGCTTCGGAGCCTGCCGAGCTACCGGCGGTAATAGTTTGGGAAACGCTGATTTAAAGTGTTCCAGAAGGCGTCTTTGACTTCTCTCGGAGCGCTACCAACTGGGGCGTAGCACGCTATGATAAATAATCTTCTGATCCCTACCTTCATTCTAGTCCACAGCAATCTGGGAGATCCAAAGCTATGGAAAAAATTAATTGATAAATTAATTAATTCGTCATGAATAATTTTTTGATAGGACAGTAAATTTTGTTTTAATCGTAAAAAATAGCATTGCAAACAAACAAAAATTAACTTTTTGGAAAAACGACGCAAGCTACAATAAAATTTTATTTAACAAAATTTTTCGCCTTAATTATATCTACAAATTTGTTTCGAATCACCTTACGCTAAGATGCGTATTATTGGTTCAAATCGTCAAAAATAACATTGAAAATAAACAAATTAAATTTATGGAAAAACGACACAAGTTGCAATAAAATGTATAAAAATTTTTTTTTTTATAGCATGCGCACTTTTATTATTTATAAAAACAAGAGAATGAAAATACGCCTGTTTCGATTTTGTTTCGATTTTGTACTTTATTGTGCAATATCTGAATAAGCTATCCCAGGCCGAGGTACAGAAATAAATGTAATATACATTTGATATAATAGTGTTGAACATATAATGTAGAAAAGTTCGCATTGTACACAAAATCGAGTGCGATGCTATACGAAGCGCGCGATGATAATGTGCCCGCGCTGCAGGCAGATTTTTTGACATAGGATTGTACGCGCGCCTGTTTCGGAACTACTGTTAAATGTTGTGCCTTGCAACAAACACAACAATATTTGTGCGTTGCCACATTTCTTTGAACTTGAATTCGAATATGCTCGCAATCTTTGCCTACTTAAGAATTTGTAACGCTTGCTTTATATTCTGTATCTTTGTCGCTTTTGATTTCGAACAATCATCACTCTCAGAAACTGTTATTTCATTATCAAGAAATCGATTATCATCATTCATTTTTCTGCTTTTGTAAGGAATACAGCGACAAGGCCAACATAAAACATAATTGAGGGCGATACTTCTTCCAAAGCAAACAGAAAAGGCCTCATAAGGCCTGCTTAAATTATAAGTGAATTTTTCACACAAAACAATATGAATCTCGTGATCGAGTAAGACAGTGACGAAGACTAAGTGCACAGAAAAAACTAAGAATAAAATTTGTTGCAGAAAATTTTTTAGAGCGATAAAGTTTTGTTCAGCCAACTTCGCGTCATTCAAAATACATGTGTTTTTCATGGAAAAACTAAAGAAAGTTTAACCGATATTTGTGTAAAGTTTATCCTTTGAAGTTAATTTTTGTTGCAAAGAATCTTTCGTCGGAAATCGATGTAAAGTTTATCTTCTGTTTTTTCTGTGTGTATATAGCGTATTATTCTCGCATTCAGAAAAGCAATAATAATGAGTACCAGCGAAAATCTTACTCGAACCAAAAAAAGATTCCCTTATGTAAGCCTTTTGATATCTGTACAATAACCGGACAAGTACTAGACACGGAGAATAATTAAACTGAAGAGTTCGATACTCAGTACACGAATTGTTTAATGATTACAAAATTTCAGGAATAGTTGCAGAAGACACGAAAAGAAATGTGAAACTACACACTCATCAATAAAAATGTGTATCTCTCCTGCATAGAACTTTATCTTTTAATACTTTAAAGTTATTGTATATACTTCGAACGTTACCACCTACAATTTAAGTGCGTCAACCTTTGCACAAATGAAAAACTAAAGTCTCCTAAAAATTTTCCGCGCACTCTATAACGTTCGGGCAGCACCGAACCGAAGCTTGCTTGCATGATACCATAAGGACGTTTAGTGCCTCTTACTTTAGCATCCAGAATACCAGATTTCAGAGAGAAGCTGATTGCTGCGCTAGAAACCCGAGTTCAATTCTCGGTAATTACGTTTTTTCATCTAACTTGACTTTTTCTGTTCCAGCAAATAAATTTTCATAATTTAATGTTTGAAACTTATTGAATGTATGTATCTATGTATAATATATAAACAAATGTAAGTTTATAAAATGAATAGTGACTATGTCGACCTGTCAACAGTCGCCGCTCTGTGTCCTTGTAAATTCATTTTGGCCGATCATTCTTTACTGTTGCGAGTATAGGAACGATTCCTATTCTGGACTGGACTCCGTACAGAGCGCTAGCTAGAGGAGTCAGACCGTCGAGAAGCTGTAATCTCTTTAGTTGCCTAAGGAAGTTAATACTGCGATTGCACTTGAATCAATAACCTAATTTCAATCTCCAACTTTTTTTACAACGCCAGTTCAGTAATCGACTACCAGCATTAGGACCCAATTTTTCACTTCCATTTTTCTCCGTGGACATAGCAGGACCATTTTATGCGAACTAGAATGACGCATGATTTGCGCAAATTAATGAATGAAGACGGCAAAAATTTGTCCTTAATCATAGTTTTAGAGAATTGAAATACGTACTGAAAACCAAGAACTTTACCGTACTGATACCAGCGTTTAAGGGTAATTTCGCACTTAGCCGAAATGATGAATGAGAATGAGTCTATTAATTTTAAATTTGTGAAAGAGCAAGCAAATATTCTTAATGTCCTGGTACAGTCAAGAACATTAGTCGGAAATTATATAGATGTTTCGTTGATAACAGACCAAACAGTGTGAGTATTGCAGAAATTAAAATATATGGTTGTATGTACCAATGGTAGAAGAACAGTTTGCTGCTGTTCCCATATAGCAGCCATTATTTATTACTTATCACACGCGAAGTACTTTTCGAAAAAATACTTTATTGATTTATAAGTTAAAAATGAAGTTGGCCCCCCATTCTCATGGAATTACATACATATTAGAGGCATTCATTTCTTATTTATTATTTTTATTCATGAAGTAATCCTTTGATCTTATCCCGAAAAATGTATGTTGTTACCTTGGACATGCGTATATTATAGAAAAAATGGCGGTGTAGCCACGACAAATTCATTGCAAAAAATGGTTACAAAATAACAATAATTTTTTTTAATTCCTTCTTGTAAGAGAAATTGATTGCCAATTTTTCTTATAGTTGTCTTAATACCCTATATAACATATATTTGGGCTATCAAAATCGGTTGAGCCAATTTTGAGAAATTCGAATTTTTTTATTTAAAAAAATTGGTTTATAACTTTTGTAAAAACAATTTTTTAAGTTGGGGCTTGGAGCAAATTAGTCCTATAATGGTAGGAACTTACCCCTAAAATATGTACCTTAACAAGCAGCGGCACTGCACCCATGCTTACCCGGCTACGGCCTTTTTGTAAATTAAAAAAATCTTCCCGCTTGGCGGGCACATTCTCATCGCGCGTATCCTCACAGTATCCACATCGTATCATCTCCGTATCATGCAAGAAAAACTCATTAAAAAAGGAAGATGAACATTTCACTTGTTGAAATTCGGATTCTACGTGAAATTTTGCGTTAAAAGGTCACGGAGTAATCGCAATAGTCTTTCTTGCAACATTAAAAACTTTAAAAAAATATAATACTTATCGTTAACGTGGGCTGAAGGCGACTTCAAACGCATCGTCGACGCACAACGCCTATTAACTGTTACTGAACGACGATGCGTTTAAAGTCGCCTTCAGCGCACGTCATCGATAAGTATTATATTTTTTTAAAGTTTTTAATGTTGCAAGAAAAACTATTGCGATTACTCTGTGACCTTTTAACTCAAAATTTCACGTAGAATCCGAATTTCAACAAGTGAAATGTTAATCTTTCTTTTTTAATGAGTTTTTCTTGCATGATACGGAGAGGATACGATGTGGATACTATAACAATTCTCACCACGTATCTCATGCTTCGCACTCGATTTTCTCAACAATGCGAACTCTTGTACATTATGTTCAACACTATTATATCAAATGTATATTACATTTATTTCTGTACCTCGGCCTGGGATTGCTTATTCAGATATTGCAAAATAAAGTACAAATTTTATTTATCATGATTACTTTAATATTTGTTTCTTATTTTGCATTATATTTTACTCTCAGCTACCCTGAAAAATGTATCATTTCAATAAATTTATATTATTACAATTCATAACATGGATTGGTATTGATACAGACGTATTTTCATTGATATGTTTTTATAATTAGAAAAAAGGCGCATCCTATAAAAAAAACAATTATTATATATTTTATTGCAACTTGTGTTGTTTTTCCATAAATTTAATTTGTTTATTTAGAATGTTATTTTTCACGATTTGAACCAAAAATACGCATCCTAGCAAAAGGTGGTTCTAAGAAAATTTGTAGATATAATTTAGGCGAAAAGTTTTGTTAAATAAAATATTATTGTAGCTTGTGTCATTTTTCCAAAAGTTTGATTTTTTTATCTTGAATGTATTTTCATAAAAAAAGTTTATAATAAATTTGTAGATCTTTTTGGGTGGAAAAAATTTTGTGTTTTTATTTTTTTTTTTCGTCTCTTGTGCGATTTTTACAAAAGTTTTATTTTTTTATTTTTAATGCTATATTTATTTAATGCTCTATTTTGGGTGAGCAACTTTATTCTATCAATATTTTTCATAGCTTGTGTCGTTTGTCAAAAAATTTAATTCTTTTAATTTTAATTTTATTTTTTAAGATTAAAACAAAAGCTACGCGTGCTATCAAAAAGTGTTTTGTAACAAATTTGTAGATCTTTTTTGAGTGCACAATTTTTGTATCTTCATCTTTTTCGAACCTTTCGCCGTTTTTCCAAAAATTTAATTTTTTTATTGTGAATGTTATTTTTCACGATTAAAACAAAAATTACACATCCTATCGAAAAATGATTAATAATGAATTTTTATTTCAATTTGGGTGAAAAAATTTTGTCTTTTTTTTGTAGCTTGTGTCGTTTGTCCAAAAATTTTTGAATACTACAAACAGCCGTACATAGAACTTTCGAATTATAAAAAAAGTGGTCTCAAAAATTTTGAAAATCCCCTAACTTTTTGAATTTTTATTCAAAATGGCTGGCTAACGAACTTGATCTTCATTTGAGGGCAGTGAAAGATTATACCAAAGGCCAATCCAATCTGTCAATTTTTTCGAAAGTTATCGTGCTAACAGACTAAAATCTACAGACACACAGCAGACACATTCGTGAAAACCTGACTTTCGGATTCAGGTGGTCTCAAAACGTGGAAATTTGATAGAAACGGGGGGGGGGGGGGCGGCGGGTCAAAATTTACAAAAATCTAATACCTTCTCTGATGAGAATGTAAAAAAATGTTTATTCCGTTGTCTAAGGCCTTTAAACGCTAAAAAGTGTTGATTTTTTGCGTGTAAAAATGATAAAGTACTTGCATAAAATTAATAATTATGACAATAAAATTGTGGTAGGGATCACTGAAAATTATTTTACTTTAATTTTATTTAGAATACTACACTCGCGCCTACCCTGAAAGGGAAATGGCCTAATGGTATACACTTACAAGTGAAAAAACCACCCTCTATAGGTGGTGCAAGTTTATAATGTGTTTTTGTATACACTTCAGATATTTTCGGCCTTGAATGGTTAAACATGATTTTCTTAAAGTTAAAATGTGTGCCAGTGATGAAAAACTACCCTAAACAGTTTAAAAAATACGCCTTAAAATGGTATTTTCCTTCTTGCACCATTCTTCACATAATTTCTCGCAAGAAAAGTTCTAGGATCACCTCAGTAATATTACTTAAATATTTTATAGTTTAATAAAAAATAATTTTGAGAAAATTTGAGTTCAGGTTCTATGCGTTAGAACCAACCTTAATAAACAAAATTTAGTACCGTCTTTTGGCGAAAAGTACGTAACTGTTTTACTAGCATGTCACAAAATGAGTCTGGGTCTCATTAAAGATAATATGCTCTTATAAAAACTAATGCAACCTATAGTACTATTTTAAATCAATATATCATACATCTTAGAATTTAAAAAATCATTCTTTAAATCATTTTTGGTTGATTTTACGTTTATACATAAGAAACATATAGTTACACAAATTTTAAAATTAAAATTTTACCTTAGTTATTACAAAAGATTAACACAGTAGAATGTGCTATCCATTTATTTATACATTGATGAGAATCTTTTTAGTAAACTCAGGAAGTTCGTTGATGTGACTTTGACCTGAAAGGTAGAGGAACTTGTAACCAATTGTCCAATCAGTTGCGAATCAGATTTATATAAAAACCTAAGTATCTTCAGACTTTCCGCTTGGGTTTAAGCAACTTTTAGGTGTACCCCCCCCCCCCCCCTTCAAACGAAACTTTGATGCGGGGTTATTGAATCCGGAGGCTCAACTTTTCTTATGAGAACTGATGTGAAGAACTGTGAAAGAAGCAAAATATCGTATTTTAGAAGGACATTTTTACTCTTCAAGGCCGAATATCTGAGGTGTATAAAAAAAGCCCAAGAAGTATTCTGAAGAAAAGTAGGGTTACATTATTTTGAGTCATGTCTACTATCATTTTATAGTCGTTACTATTGCTTTCACTTAATCCATTTCTCATTTTTACAACAAAAAATTAACATTTTCAAACATTTAAAGGCCTTGGACCACGGGCTAAACATTTTTTTTTAATTTATAGAAAATTGCACAAATATTTGTACAACAAATGAAAGAAAATGGGTGGGGGGGTGATGCAACGACAAAAAAAATTGTTCATTTTTTTTTGGCCACCCCATTCTGCCGTCCACGGTAAAAAGATACGTAAGTTATTTTGCAGTTTAGAGTGATTCTCCCAAAACTGGCAATGGCAAAATCGACCTAAGTGACAATTTCACGTATTTGTACGTTTTTGCTTTGGATGGCAGTATTATACAAGTACTATCTGCCCAAAAAGCTTAGGCACCTCGATTTTTGTACAGATTTTTGTGAATATCTCAGCTGAAAAGAAATTCTAAAAATATAAGACAACATGCATGTTGCGGGTGAAGGTTTTGTCAATACTAATACAGAGTTTCAAAATTTTCAAATTATTAGCGATTATTTCCTGGCGAGTGGAAGGTGAAAAAGCACAATAATCATATGATCATTTCAGAATACTCAACTATGAATGGCTGTAAGTCACTGCAAATAAATTATGAAAATTCTGCAAAAAAAAAATGGTTTTCGTTGATCCTTTCTGTGCACAGTAGTGAAATTTAGAGCCAAAAATAATCATTTGTTAATAAGTTATTAACATAAGAGTAGGGAGGTATCATCTCCGAAACTAAGGAACGCACAGAAATGATTCTTGAAGAAAATTACACATTTTTGGCTTCTGACAATGTTGTACGTATAGTAAAGGAGAGAAAAGTTGCACTTGAATGTTTAAAAAATTATTTTCTTCTTGGAAAAATACAAAATAAGACTTCATGATAATTAAGGCAACCGTATGCCTTTTTTGCATCAGGGCTTAGGGACTGTGTAACTATATGAGTGTGAGAGAAGGTCGTGTTGCACGTGTAGCAGTAGCGCCAGCAAGATCCCATGCTGAGAGTGCGGTTGCCTCGATTATCATAAAGCCTTTTGTATTTTTCCAAGACGAAACTAATTCTTTAGAATTCAAGTGCACCTTTATGGTCATTGAAAATACGTACAACATTTTCAGAAGCCAAAAATGTGTAATTTGCTTCAAGAATCATCTCTGTACGTTCCTTAGTTTCGGAGATGACACCTCCCTACTATTTTGTTAATAACATATTAACAAATGGTTTTGAAAATACAGTTCAAAATCCTGGATTCGTACGCATGGAATAATTACTGCATTCACATTAGAATGATAAATATCCAAACTTTAAATATAAGCCTTCTTACCTGGTAGAGCAGGCTTCAATTTGTTAACTTTCAAAAAACGGGACTGGACTAACAAGCACCAATTAACGACCAACAATCACTTGCCAGAACGAGATATCAGTATTACAGCCGTAAACATTAAAAGTTGAATACCTGCCAGAATTAACATACACGTTAGTACTTCTCATCCTTCTGCTTTCTGCGTTATAATAATAAACACGATTTCGTTTGATCAATAATGGTGATTCGCTTCCAGGTGCATGCTTATGCACCCGGACTGACTGATTGTGTATCTTAATTGCATTATATATAAACTTCAGATAATACCTAGTTATTCTGTTTTTTTTCTCATTGTTGATTTATAATAGGGATATAATTTAAGAGAGTAATTAAGCATTATATTCGCATTTATTTAAACTTTAATAAGAGCAATCATGTATTCAATCATTCCATAAAGGAGATTTTCAAAAACAACAATACGTTAGAGTTTAATAACTATAATTTACAACAAAAATAAAGATAGTAAACTAACGGTAAAACTGCATAAAAGGTCGATCACCTTCGATTTCGTTAAAACTCACACATTTCATGTATTTTTTGATGCTGAACACGAATCTGCCCGAATGAAGTGTTGCTCTCTTACCGTTTTCAAAATATCGAGATTTTTACCATCCAAAATTTCGATTTTTTTCTATGTTTTTTGAAATACACTGATATTACGTATTTTTTCACGCTGAAAATAATTAAACTCTCCCTTTCCCCCACGAATTACCCTCTTAACCATACTGCCCCCCCCTCCCCCCATCAAAAATCAT
Source organism: Andricus curvator (assembly GCA_932195095.1). Classification (NCBI taxonomy): domain Eukaryota; kingdom Metazoa; phylum Arthropoda; class Insecta; order Hymenoptera; family Cynipidae; genus Andricus; species Andricus curvator. Next base: position 130,119 of record CAKNYM010050875.1, read on the forward strand.
TGGAAAGATGTCGAGGTGTCCTCGAATCCGAAACGTCTTTAAATCGATATTGGTCCCAATTCGAAGGTATCCCAACGCCATTTCCAGCTTTTACAACTCGTAAGCAACCCCGACCCCTTTTCAATAGTTTGTTTGTGGGGGGGGGGGTCGGCGCAGAGTTTGAAAAGGTTTATGGAAAAGTTAGAGAAGGGTTCGGGGTGCCTTAGAATTCGAAATGACCCCGACTGAGGGGCATTTCCAACTCGTAGACACGCACGACCTCTTTCTAACCTTTTTTTGTGTGTGGGGGCGCATAAGGTTTGGGGAGGCCTGTGAAAAAGTTTGAAAAGGGGTCGGGGTGTCTTCGAATTCGAAACGATCCCGACTGGGGGGCCTTTACAACTCGGAGGCATCCCCGAATCCTTTCAAACGGTAGGAGAAGGGGTCGGAGTGCCTTTGAATTTTGAACGATCCTAACTGGGTGGAATTTACGACTCGTAGGTACCCCAGACCTCTTTCCAACGGTTTTTGAAGGAGGGGGGGATTAGATTAGTTCAGGGGATGGGTGCTTGTGAAACCTTGTACGGAGGGAGTCTTCCGTTTCATTCGCGTTATTATTGAAAAGAATACATAAAGTAAGTTTTAAAGAAATAAAAAAATCGAAATTTTCGCTAGAAAAATCTCGATATCTCGAGAACGGTAAGAGAGCGACAACACTTTTTACGGGCACATTCGTGTTCAGTATCAAAAAATACATAAAATATGTGAGTTTAAAAAAAATCGAAGGTGATCGACCTTTTGTGCAGTTTTACCAAACTAACAATCAATTTTATTATAAATAGAATCTCTTAAAATATATCACAAAATATTACGAATTTAATTCTTAACATTAATTTGAGCGTAAATTATTATATTAAAAAATATATATTTTAGAGTCCGAATTCATTGAAAATCGGGCAGGTAGCTGAAGTTACAGAATCATTTGCCACTAAAATATGTTGTTTCTCAAAGGGAATAAGATGACAGGTATCTTACAGAATTAAAGAAAAATTTTATTGAAAAAGTTATGAGTATGTGCATTTAAAAAGTTGAAACCGTGAATTATAAAAAAAATGGTCAACCTTTTTGTTAAAACTGTGATATTTTTAAGCTAATGTAGATATTTATCGTGTTCTCTCTAATCCTGATATAGTTTCTTGTCCTTTTTCGACATCCGGTATAATATAAAGAATATTTTCCATCATAGCCTACCATGTACCCGCGCTTGGAAGAGAAGATACAATTTTTTTATTTTTTTTGTTAAAAAAAAATTCATGTTTTTTTCCAGAACGATACAGAATGCGAAAAAAGTCAAAGAAACCAAATTCTTTATTATAAAAAGTTATAGAAAAATCTATATTGACACATTTTTCTATCTCACATTGCTTTCGAGATTTTTGCCAAAATAGGAATAAAATCCGTTGAAATTTATTTGTTCTCAGAAGTACAATTTGATGGCGTCACAAAAAAAACAAAGGAGAACGTAATTTTAGAGGTTTAACCATTTTTACATCAAACTTTTTTCTTTGAAACTATTTAATAACCTCTTTTTAGGTTTTTTATGACACCATGAAATTGTATTGTTGATAAAAAAATGAATCTCAAAGGATTTTATACATATTTCTGTAAAATTCTCGAAAATAACGCGAGACAGAAATAACTGTAAAGAGAAATTTTTGTTGGACCTTCTTAGGGAAAAAATTGTTTTCCTTTCACTTTTTTCGGGTCTTGTGTTGTTTTGACAAAGAACTTCAATTTTCGTTTTTTAAAAGGGCATAGGGAAGACTATCAGCAACATATTTGAATGGCGAATGATTATGTGGCTTAAGCATGATGTACTGCCTGCCAGATCTGAAATGAATTCGGTGTATAAAACTAATCAAAATGTTAAACTAATTTCATTTAAAAAGAAAAAAAAGACATTAGAAAAGAAATTCTTTATGTATTATATTTTTAATACTATTATAGAAGTGTCAAGTTAGATGTTAAAAATGAGAAAGCTAAGAACCTAGCGTCCGTCATGTGTATATGAATTTTGGGATTGCTGATTGTGAATGTCATGTCAAGAAATTAAAAATGACGGACTAAAAGTTTGTAACATTCATACATCTTTTGCAGAAAAAATATTAAAGTGTTCATATTTGGCATACAGCCTCAGCCAAACTCATTTTATATGAATTTCTAATGCCTTCAGATATATCTATTGTAATATTAATGTCTTTTCGACAAACAGAATTAATATACCTTCGGCACCGTAATCTCAATTTAAGTCAATCAACTATACATATGTTGGGCGCAAGACCTTTCTTGGGTAAAAAAAAAAACTCACGATAAATAAACAAAATCTCAAAAAGTAACTCCAACACTAGAACTTCAAACTAGCACAGATCTCAAGTGGGAAAATTAGGTAGAAGGCGTAGTTTTGTATTGATAGGAGTTTCTTACTCGTGAATGATGATAACACAGCGAATCGTATAACAACTAAGTTTCCGTTTATTTAAATAGATTCTTATGATTGGCGGAACATAGATCGATCAAAACTCAAAAATTGAGATTTTCTTATTTTGTTCAATTTTAGTCTGACATCTTCAAATACCTTTCGATTTTTACAGCAAAATGGCACAATCTTGGTGAAAATTATTACAATTTGATTCTTTAAAAAACAAAGAGAATGGCTTTAAAAAGTAATCGCTTCACTGTTTCGATGCTCCATGAATTCGCGGAATTTTTCAATAGAGCCTAGCTTAATTTTATACGGTGAATTTTTCGTAAGAAGAGGGCGTCGGAAACAACTAATTATTTTTTTATGGTCATGGGGGGGGAGGGGGCGATTACAACTATTCACAAATATTGGGGTGTGGGAACAAACGACTGAGTTTTCAGTAAATGAGAACATATCTCAGATTAAGGGACTCATCTCACTAAAAGGGTTGAGATAATAGTTTTAATTTTAGAAAACAACTAATTAATTTTCTAGGTCAATAGGGAAGGGGGGACCATTATTCACAAAAGTCGGGCTATCAGGCAAACCACCGAAAAATTCACAAAAATCATGTCATGGAAAATTCACGAAATCAGATAATACAAAGAATTAAAAGAAAATCATATCATAGAAAAAAACGCACAAAAAATCATTTTACAATAAAAATATGCAAAAAAATCAGATCACAAAAATTGCACGATGTCAGAATATAGTTTGCTGAATTCAAAAGATTCAATCTTGGGAAACCTCGTGGCTATGTGCCAAACTTAACCTCAAAAACAATTATATGATCTTTCCGGGCAACGAATTAAATTTTAGGGCTTTCTTGGCCAACTAAAATCAAACAGGGTTTATCTACGGCTATTTGGCCAACTAAATAAGTTTGAGGGCTTTCTTGGCCAACTGAAACAAAACAAATTTTATTTAGGGCTTTCAAGACCAACTACAAAAAGGCAAATAAACATTGCAGTTGCTTTCTAGGCAAAAAGGGCTCCCGGAGAAGCGGCGAGAACCTTTACCACTGACACAACTCGGTGACTACTACGGTAAAGAGGCAAGAGAGAGTGAGTACTAACTCGCTCCAGAGTTTATCGGAATTCGGCCGCTACCGCAACATTGCGAGGACAGAAGTAGAACTAAATCAAGGTCGTATGATGTCAAACGAGACACATATTTTTGATTTTAATATTTAAATTCCCGTTGTTACTTGCCTTGATTTAATAAATGTAAACCATTGTTCTTACTCTCCGAAAACGTCCTTCGAACATTTACAACCTAACGGGCTCATTTATAACAATTTAAAATCTTGCACCGTGATTATAAAAACGGAGTATTGCCGATACGGGCCTGAGCTGTAGAGTTACCACGCATATAACTGCCCAGTAAAAAAAGTTGAATAGATATAACGCGAAAACGAATTCAGGTTAGGTTTGGTGAATTCGATTTGCTGCCACAATTGAATTGGACCTTTAAATTCAATTCTGCAATGCATTATGCTCTATTCGGCCGAGTTTATTTTATGAAATGAAGGGAAATTATAAGTTTTTCAGGGAAGCAATGAGTATAATTATCAAAAATAAAGTTGCCCAAATACATTTGTGGGGTTTGGGCGAGCAATAATAATTATTCAACTGAACGGAGTGATAATGACCAAACTTTGACTCCAATTTGGCAATACACATGATTTGACAGACTCAATTCTGCGAGGTGCAGGGCGATGTATGCGGTGGGCTACTGGTAACTTCATTGCCGACAGTTGGTGTTGAATTTTTTTACTATTTAAAAATGTATAAAAATTTACAAAATAAAGTTGAAAAGTTTTTTTTTTCTGTAATTGGCAACAATTAAACAGTTTTTACTGAAACTAGAGCAAGAAATCGCACGCTAAATAGCCTTTTCAAACTTTTCCAGTTCTGTTCTATATGTATGTTACTCTTAGATTAAAATAAAATAAGAACTGAATTATTCACAAAATAATTACTTTTGAAATAATAAAATTGCATTATACTTGTTTTAATTATAATTGCTCTAGTTTCAGTAAAAACTGTTTAATTGTTGCCAATTACAAAAAAAAACTTTTCAACTTTATTTTGTAAATTTTTAAAGATTTTTAAATAGTAAAAAAATTCAACACCAACTGTCGGCAATGAAGTTACCAGTAACCCACCGCGTACATCGCCCTGCACCTCGCAGAATTGAGTCTGTCAAATCATGTGTATTCCCGAATTCGAGTCAAAGTTTGGTTATTATCACTCCGTTCAGTTGAATAATTAATATCGCTCGCCCAAACCCCACAAATGTATTTGGGAAACTTTATTTTTGATAATTATACTCATTGCTACCCTGAAAAACTTATAATTTCCCTTCATTTCATAAAATAAACTCGGCCGAATAGAGCCTAATGCATTGCAGAATTGAATTTAAAGGTCCAATTCGATTGTGGCAGCAAATCGAATTCACCAAACCTAACCCGAATTCGTTTTCGCGTTATATCTATTCAACTTTTTTTACTGGGTGGTATCAACGGTATGGTTTTCTCATTCGATTCGCCTCAAATTCAGATGAAATAGATGTTGTGTTGATCAAGGAATTCTGGAGCTTTCTGGAACAGTCCAAATCTTGCAGAAAATCCAGCAGATTTTCTGTCAATATCTGCAAGCGATTCCCAGTTGAGATTTTCAGATGTTAGGTTAGCAGCAGCGCCTTATGGTGGAACTGGCGGGAGAATTTAAATCGTAGAGTGACGGCAAGATAGCTGTGTGAGTCTTTCCGGCGTCCTGTAGATTCTCTACCTCCTGCGACGTGCCACGATGATGATGTTGACACCGAGAAAGGGTTAACATGTAGGAAAAATAAGAATTCGAAACGAATCAGCAATAAGAAATTAAATTACAAACTAGACCGAAAGGAATCATGGAGCATCGTGTAGCCTCAGCAGTGTCTCAGGCAATATAATTCATGATTTGATGAATTATCTTTAACTAAAATATTACCATGAAATGTGTCTTGTGATTTGCGAATTGCAACATTACAACTCTCCCCTCCTCAGAGAGGATCGAGCCAGGTCTTCATCCGAAAGTGGTTAGCGATGTTCTGGACAATTAAAAATCTTCCACTCCAGGCAACGAAAACCTCCAACAAAGATTTATGGGACACGAGTCTCCAAGATTGATTCGGAAGTAAATGTGGAATAAGAAAGGATAACAAAAATTTGCAACTAATAATTATAAAATTATATTTACATTTATTCAGGGTTATCAATTCCTACATTAATGGAAACCTATTTATTATTATTTTAATATCATATATAAGAAAATAAAACTTTTTAAAATTTAAATTATTAATTAATAATTTTTTAAACTTTCAATCTAATATTTTGAATTAGAAGACTAGGACGGCAACGATTTTCGGGGCTTTAGGAACAACAAATGATTATTAAGGAATACTAGTAGCTACAAACAAAAGGAAACTTTATTCGATGATTTAGTGAAAATAGGGTGAGCAAGACCAAAAGTATACAATTTGTAAACGTAGATAATGAAAGTGAGGGTATCGACTACAGGGAGTTTCAGGGGGTGCAACATTTTGTTTTGTTTGTTTTGGATCAACTAAAAAGGTTCATACTATAAGGGGCTTTTGAGTTTTAGCGGTAGAAAAAAATTGAATGTGGTAATTCGTGAGGAGAATTTCGATGAGATTCGGGAGTGTCTCTTCTCTGGGTTTATGAATGGCTTCTGATAGGCTGGATAGCAGTGGAAAAATTCGTGGCAGTCCCAACGCCCAGGTCTAATTTTGATACTCTGGAGACAACTTTTGTCCATTTGGGCAAAACCTTCAGGGCATTCGAACTGAATATCTAGGAGCTGTGGGAGCTTTTTTTTAACTAGACTCCCTATTCGGTTTTCTCGGGACATAGTCGATTTTCCGTAGGGGCTGTCCTCCATTTGTGACGCGGAACGAACCCGCGACTTTCGAGAGATATTAGAAGTCGTTTGAGGTCGTACAAAATTACACCTCAAAATCGGTCCCACATGTAGGACTTGCGATTCTCGATCCTCAAATACTGGGATGTTCCTCATCAGAATTGCTTCCTCATAGAGGGAGGTTTGTAATGACCTAAATTTTCAAATATACTTTCTTGACATATTTTGATATAATTCGACCCTAGGAGCTCGGAAATAATTTTTTTTAATGTCCGTCTGTGTGTGTGTAACTTTTTTCTGTTCACCATATCTCGAAAAGCAAAAGAGCTACGATCATGAAATTTGGATGAAGTGTAGCTCCGACTGATATCCAGGTCTGGTATGGTTTGGAGGTAGATCGACCATTTGGAAGTAGTTTTTTCTTGCGTTTAGAAATTTAGAAAGAAACATTTTACCTTGTTTATATGAGGAAAACTTTTTTGATATTCAAAATACAACAATACGACATCTAACGTGTTTGTTCGCGTCTTTGAGACCCATCGATCGGCCTATTGTTAAAACTTTTATGACCTACCAGTACCGGTTTGTGAAGTTTAAAAAAATGGTTTATTCTGTTTATATAAGAAAAACTTTTGTGATGTTCAAAATACGACAATATTACATACAGAGTATTTGTTCACGTCCTTGAGGCGCATCGATTGACCTAGTGATGAACCTTTTATGACCAACCAGTACCGATTTATGAAGTTTAAACTAAATGTGTGTATTCTGTTTATATGAGAAAAAATTTGCTCATATTAGGAGTACTAGAGTACTGTATTTGAGATATTTGTTTATGTCTTCGAGACACATCGAATGACCTATTGAAGAACCTTCTATAATCTCTTATGATCTATCAATACCGATTTATAAATTGAAAAAATATGTTGTTTATCTTGTTGATGTAAGGAAAACTTATTTAATATTGGGAAAATAACTATGATGTATGTAATATATATGTTCGCGTCTTTGAGACGTATCGATTGCCAAAATTAAGAACTTTTCTACCAATATCGTTTTTAAATTTTTCAACAAAATTAGTTTCCGTGTTTATAAGAAGATTTTTTTATATTGGGAATATAACAGTACTAAATTTGATGCAATATTGTTCGCTTCTTCGAGAAGTGCGGATTGATCTTTTGACGAATTTTCGAAGACCATTATTGATTAATCAATAGCTACTCAGAAAGTTTTAAGAAAAGTTACATTGTTTATATGAGGTTTTAATTTGAAATATAAAACTACCTTAGGTTAAACATTTGTTCATTGTAACAGAACACATCAATTGACATTTTGGTGGGCCCTCTGATTTTCTAAAAATAAAATATTCGGAAAGACAGAAACATAAGCTTGAAAAATATTCAAAGTGTCATTTCTTTATTTTTTTAGGAAAAACCACCCTCTATGAGGAAGCAAATTTATTTGATACTTATGAGGAAGCAAAATGCTCATAAAATGAGCACAAATAAATACATCCATAGTGAATACGTTCATAGTACTTCGCCTTAGTACTTCGTTCATAGTATCTTCGCCAGCTACATCGGGTTCTTCTTCTGGCGGTACTACCGCGATTCTCGGCCTTGCTGCATGTTCCATCTCTATAGTCACGCACTCTTTGGCTGTCTTCCTCCGTGAATTCTCTATCGTCCGGTTCCTCGATCATTCCCTTTTCGAGTATTATTCTCCTCATTTCCTCCAGATTGGCTTTTAACCCATTGGTGAAGTCACTGTGACGTCTTAAGAGGAGTTCTCTATCTTGTCTGTCCTCAGTTAAAGCTTGGCGCATAATTTTGTTATGACATCATCTCGGGGATCCATACTAGTAGATTTCCTAGATGATGAATGGGCTGTACAATCTGTGTGGTGGCGACCATAAGGGTGAATGAGGGTCAAATACTGGGACTATGAGGACGACTACGGCATGAGTTAACCAGAATCGGGATCGAAGTCAGAAGTTATACAGGGCTTGAGGTCTTCTATATGGATTTTATTATTTTTATTATTCGATAAAACACTGATTTCATAAACGGTAGGGGACAAGACTTTAGAGATTCGGTCCGGTCCGACGAACTTGGGATTGAGCTTAGCAGCTATTTGTTTCTCTTTTGATGATGGAATACGACTACGAGATAATACGAGATCACCTCGAGAAAATCTTAACTGCCGACGGCAGTTAAGATCATGCGTTCTTTCCACAATTCGGGGGCTTGAGCGTCTATTATAGGTTCACCGTCTTCTCGTCTCCGCAAAGAATTAATAAGCTTAATGTTGCGACCAAGGTTTAAAAAGACAGGATTAGTTTTTAAGGTAGTGTGATGGCGATGTTATAAACAAAACGAAACTCAGACAAATATTCATCCCAGGAGCGATGGTTCTTGTTTATATATTATGCTATCATTTTTTTCAATATTCCATTAACCCGCTCAACGGGGTCGGCTTGTGGATGGTACGGAGGGGTGGTAGAGTGTAAACTATTGAATTCCTGAGTCATGGAGCGCAGAGTATTATTAATAAACTCGGTGCCATTGTCTGTTAGAAGAACCTGTGGGGATCCCCAGCGATTTATTATGAGCTCTTGGAATGAATCGCGAATTCTTTTACCGGTAGCTGATCACAAAGGAACACACTCAACCCACTTCGTAAAAAAGTCCTGGATTACGAGCACATACTTAAATCTTGATTTACTTGGGGGAAACGGTCCCATTATATCTACAGATACGAAAATCTAGGGCTGCTCTGCGACGCGCTGACCCATGAATCCCGCGGGTGCCTTCTGATCTACCTTACAAGCTTGGTAAACTTCGCATTTACGGACATAGTCCACTACATCTATATAACATCCCGGCTAAAAATACTCTGAGGCAATCCTCATATACGTTTTTGAGTACCTATATCAATATTACCAGCTTGAGGTTCATCCTGGGCTTCTTCTAGGATCACTTCGCGCTCATCTTCGCTCGGTGATGGTAAAGTTTATTTTCTGAAATTGTTCAGGTAGGAGATTTTTCCGGGAAATCGGTGACGGCAAGGAAACGACGAAAATGCCAAGAGGGTTTCGGGTTACCAATGAGGTGGATAGTTTCTATAGGGTCTTCATATATCCTATATGTGGCATCGGGGACTTGGAGAAGGGCTCCCTTTCTATGCACTATTTTATAATCATACTCGAGTAACGATAACTCCCACCTCGCGACTCTACTGGTTGGATTTTTAAGATTATGCAATCAACGCAAAATACTATGGTCTGTGATGAGCGTGAAATAGTTCCCCTCTAAATAGTCGCGAAACTTTTGAATAGCCCATATAACGGCAAGACATTCTTTTTCCGTTGTGTTATATTGTTGTTCTGCTACTGTTAGAGACCTACTAGCGTATAATATGTCATATTTTAATCCCTCAATAGTTTGCGTTAATATTGCGCCTAATCTGGTATTGCGAGCGCCACTTTGCAGTTCAGAAGGAACCTCGAAGTTAGGACAGGCTAATACAGGGGCATCGGTTAAACGTCTTCTAATTTGCTCGAAAGCTAGTTGTTGATCCTCTGTGCATGTGCATCGTTTATCCTTTCGAAGCAACGTCGTTAAGGGTTAAGCTAAGGTAGCATAATCTGGGATGAATCTACGGTACCACAATACCATTCCTATGAAACTTCTGATTTCTTTTAAATTGCGGGGGACGGGGTACTCTAAAATGGATGCTACTTTTTCTGGATCGACCTGCAGATCTCTTTCATTTACTAAGTATCCTAAATATCGAACCTGTGACACCCAAAACTCATATTTGTTAGGATTTATTTTCATTCCAGTATCTCTAATTTTACCTAGTACTTTAGCCAGCCCCTCCAAAAGCTCCTCAAAAGCTTCCGTCACAATTATTATATTTTCCAGATAGGCGAAGCAATAGAGCTCCATTTCAGAGCCAATCAGGTGATCTAGTAATCTCAGGAAAATTGCGGGGGAATTGGTGAGACCGAAGGGCCCACGGCCTGGTATAGTAAATTCGGGTTTTTCACCACTTTCTAACTAGAGCGGAATTTTAAGGAAGCCTTTAAATGAATCTATTTTAGATATATATCTAGCTTTACGCAACTTGTCTAATATTCCATTCATCTTTCGAAGGGGGTAAGCATCCTTTTTAGTGACGTCAATTAGCTCTCGAAAATTTAAGCAAAATCGATAACTCTTATCGGATATTCGAACCATCATAACCGGAGACGACCAATCGCTTTTTGAGGGTTCTATAATATCATCTGCTAACATATGGTCTACTTCCGCGATTTGAGCTTCCAAGACTTTAGCAGATACTAAATAATGCCTTTGTTTTATAGCTAGATGTCCATTAACACCAATTATATGTTCGGTTAAATCCGCTAACCCCGGTTTCTCAGGAATTTCCGGTAATTCAAGTTTTAAAAAGATTTTAAGTATTACCTCCTGATCCATGTTTAACACATTCAACCCCCAGCCACTATCTTTGGCTCGTTCCTCTATTTGGAATGTAAATATTCTAAAGTGGTCCTTCTTAAAATTTCAGGTCCTGCTACAAAATCTATTTGCATTTCAAAACATTTCATGAAATCCAAACCCAGAGTTAGGTCCGCTAGTAAGCTTTCCATTACTCACACGGACATTAGCCTTCCTTTTTCCTCTAGTTCCATGGATACCCTAACTTCTTAAGAAACTACATCCAAGCTACTGTTTACGACCTACACTAAACCATTACTCTGTCTGATTTTTAATCCTAATTTTTCAACGAGTAACATACCTTCTGGTTCTTGAAAGGTTCTGGAAGAACCGCCATCGATTAAAGCCTTAATAGGGTGACCCAAAATATGAAGGTTAACAAGCATCAAGGGTTCAGGTCCACTCAAAGGTGCAAGAGCAATATAAATTTCAGACATTTGGAAAAATGGAATGGGAGAGGTGTTAAATATATCGGGTTGTGAAGCGGGTTCATCTAAAAGAAGCAACTCATTATCTGAAAGGGGGTAAAAATGTTGGAAACTACCAATATCTTCGGGTTTGAAAGACACAGAAAGTTTGGGGAATTCAAGGTTATTTATCTCGGTGGTAGCTCCAGCGACTCCCTCCACACCCTGAACAGCTTTAGAAGGGACTACGGAAGCAACATTATTAATTTTTAGGGGCTCTTCAGGAAAGTTAGGAATCATTGCAGCCCCGTTTAACGATTCCTTTGCTCGTTTCCCTTGCAAGTGGGACAGAAAGGCTTTGTAACATCTTGCCTACCACAACCGAAACAATATACAAGGTTTCCCACGAGTTATCTTCATCCTTGTAGGGGCGGGTAGACAAAAAAAAACTCGAAAAATTCGATTAACTTTTTGGGTCCGATACGTATTTTGGGACTTACAGAGCGTTGAAGTTTTATGTAGGTAAGCCGCTTTTGTGACAGTGTGCGTGCATGGAGACTAGCGATCGACAGCACCACTTCCCCTCTAGCGCCAAGTTCACGACGTTCGAGGTGTACAAAAAAGCGAAATCTAAGCTCGCTCCACAAGTACAAACTTTTACCAATTGATCAATAAAATTAATAAAATCAAATTAATGGCACTTTCAGTGATTTGTATCCAAATGTGCACGTGCCCAGATGGCATTTGTACAACCGTACACGTGCATAATTGTACGAAAAGTCTTACTTAGGAAAATCAAAAATTTTTTGCAATCCTCAAAGTGATTTATCCCAATGATTTTTTTATCAACTTAATACTCTCGAAGATGATGTTCGAAAATCCCCAGAAAACCACCCCAACGGAGACATGTGACTGAATTTGCCTCCAGGTGTATTAGGGATAATTTTCTAAATCACATTTGAAAAACTTCACTTTTTGAAAAATCAGTGGGGTTAATTAATTTTATGCTGGAGTAAAATATGGTCAAAAATCCTAGTTTATTAAACTCAGCCTTCAGTTTACTGAGCTTATAAAAAAATCATAAGGACTTAAACCATTATGGAAATTTTCAGATTTTCTTAAGAATGTGATTCAAAAAAATCGATCGTACACTTGGAGGGAATTGCAGGCATGCATCACTGTAGAAACTTATTTAGTTTGTTAAAAAGTCATTGTGACTAATCAATTTGATGATTGTGTAACAAATGGCAAGAAATCCTAACATTTTTCCAGGAAAATTTAAATCGGCCTCGCTGATGCAGGAGTGGTTTTTGAGGGGTTGGTTGGGGGGGGGGGTCTTGGAATATCATATCTCAGGTTACTAAGTTCATAAAAAATCATAAGGACTTTGACTATTATGGAAATTTTAAGATTTTCGTAAGTATGTGATGTAAAAATATCCGTAATACACCTGAAGGCAAATTCAGACACATGTCTCCGTTGGGGTGGTTTCCTGGGGATGTTCGAAAATCATCTTCAAGAGCATTCAGTTGATAAAAAAATCAATAAGTAAGATTTTTCGCACAACTGTACACGTGCAGAGTTATAGAAATTCTATCTGGGCACTTGCACAGTTGGATACAAATTACTGAAAGTGCAATTAATTTTATTTTAGTAATTTCATTAATCAATTGGTAAAAGTTTGAACTTGTCGAGCGAGCTTAGATTTCGCTTTTTTGTATATCTCGAACGTAATGAACTTGGCGCTAGAGGGAAAGTAGTTCTTACGATCGCTAATCTCCATGCACGCACACTGTGACAAAAGCGACTCAACTACACACAATTTCAAAGCTCTGTAAGTCACCCTGTATACTTCTAGGTTTGTCACAACTCTGGTGACGGTGGCCTTGCCGACCATTATTCCAACAGGATATATTATCCTCGGAGAAATTTTCCGGGCTTCCTACTTCACTTGTTAGGGGTAAAAATGGGTTGTTAATGGAATCCGAAATTTGGGAGCTTGATTAGAACTTTGAACTTTTTGATTTTTTTTATTAGCGGTAGCATGGAACTCGGTTTTCGTGTTATTTCTTGGATTAAAATTTCGACTAATGTTAGAGTTTCGGCTAATGTTAGAGTTTCGGCTAGGGGCTATCGATGAGGCCTTCTCCCATTACAATTCCTCGTCCAACAACGTGATAGTTTCTTTATGTTTAATTTTTGGTCGGTAGTTTGGATCATGATACGCCAAGTCGGGAAATAGTGAACGCTCTGGTGCTGGGGGTGGTCTGAATGTTTTTAGCAATCCTATAGCCTTTCTCTGCTGCTACAGCCACTCGTTCTAAATGCGCAAAATTTCGTATAGTGGATCTCTAAATCAAAAGGTGTAAACGCGGTAATCAATTTCGATGAGCATAACTAAGTTCCTCTTCTTCTGTCAATTTAGGGGATAATCGGTCAAACATAGCTAATATGCAAGTTGAATAATCGGCCAATCATTTTCATGACCATCATACATAAGACATAATAATTCCCTATCATCAACTCGGACCATTGCACGTCCGTTAGCTACTCTTGTTAGGAAGGTATCCGGGTCTTGATGACGCGCTCCTGAAAATCTAAGATTCCATTTTCGCATAATATCATAAGTAGCGGCCAAAGAAGCGGACGGAAAACTATGGTGAGAGTACATTGTACTATTGTTATTATGAAAGCGACTAAACTGGAGGTTTTGTCTTGGGTGACGCTGTCTATTGTGAGAAGTTGTAGGCTCCGGAAGCTACGATCATGGTTCTTTAAAAGCAACCAATCCCGACGCAACTGGAACGTGTACGTCATCTGCTTCTGCTCCTTCTGTCCTAGAAGGTAAGCAAGAGCGGGAAATTTACGCAAGATAACATCGGGCAACACTTGGACACTTCCTTGGAGTCAGGTCTCTAGCCGCGGATGATCTTACGCGGCAGACGGGACAGTTGGAGATGAAGTTTCACCTCTGGATACTTTTTTAGAGCTACCAATCTTTGTAGAATGTTATGAGGAACAGTGTTGACGGACCAGATGAAGTGATCCCAGAAGAACAGCCTTTTGCATCCGGTTCGCGCTGGAATGAGCCTGACGCTGGCAAGCCGGAATCTTGTTGAGTTGGCTAATAAATGAAGCTTTCATACATCCAAGACAGACGATTATGAGAACTACAAGATGGACTTAGAAGCCTTGGTAGAGCCTGCTCAGCTCGAAAAGAAGTGCTTGATATTTCGCCCGTTTTTCTTCCTCCTTTGCCGTGATATTACCATCGGCTGGTGCCGAGAATTCAATCACGTAAATGATCTTGTTCTTCAGATCTTGGAGGACAATATCAGGCTTCGTAGCACTGATATGTTGAGTGGTCGAGAATGAGAAATTCCAGTAGATCTTACACTGATCATTCTCCACAACGGACTCGAGTTCCCCCTGGGCGTATGGCAAGACGGGCAATAGATCAACACCATGGAAGTACCTCAGATGGTAATATAACACTTTTAGAGCCGCATTGTGTCTCTCTATGTACCCGTATCGTGCATATTTTGAGCATCCACTGAGAACATGTCCAAGTGTTTCTGGCTCTTGCTTGCACGCTCGGCAGTTGGTATCGCCTACAGGTATATTCATTATGCGCTCGCGGTCAACTAAGGTGTCTATAACGCCATCTTGACAGGCAAAAAGAAATCCCTCAGTCTCGGATTTTAATCCAGCAGACTTGAGAAACATGTTGGACAGACCCATCGAGAGCTCTTCTCTACGTATAATGCCGTAGAATTGACCATGAAGGGGCTTGTCAGCATGTTCTCTTAGTAGAAGCGTATGTTCTGCTTCCTGTACACGACTTTTGAGCACCAAAGGTGTTAGTGATGCTAGGCCATGCGTAGTATCGCTGGAATCAAATGGGAGGCCAAGCTCCTCTGCGGCCCTATCTGCGGCACGATATAGAAACGCCGCAGCATTGACGACTTCATGTTGATGTACTAGTCGCATAAGAAAATCTGTGCTGTTTAGAACTGAGCAGGCTGTAGCCAGAACCGTTCTGCGATGAAGACACTCTAAGCTCAGCAAGCCTCTACCCCCTTTATCTCGAGGGAGGTATATTCGAGGTACGGAAGATCTAGGATGATGACTTCGATGAATTGTCATCATCTTGCGTGTGCTTCGGTCAAGTTGCTTCAACTCATCGACGTTCCATTTTACTGCACCAAACGTGTAGAGCAGTATAGGAACGGCCAGCATATTGGTCGCCTGGATCTTATTCTTTCCAGATAATTCGGAAGCCCAAATTTTTCTGAGAATTTGGCGATACCTTTTTCCAAGGGCCGTTTTTAACGCAAGCACATCATGGGTTTCCGCTTGCGGTATTCCAAGATATGTATATGTTTTTAGTAGTCTTTAGTAGTTTTTAGTAGTCACGGCGTAGGGATGTGGCGACCCCATCGCCCGAGAGCTCCGGCTCTTGCAGTCAGCCACGTTGCTTTGGGCTAACTCCCCAAAGCAATGAATTATGCGGTTACGACACCAGTATCGCGCAGTGCCACCCACAATAGGCCTCTCTCGGATGGAGGCCATGGTTCAGTTGGGAGTGGCAATAGGACCGAACCGAGGCGACGACCAGGCAATGGCCCCGGACAAACGCGAGAACATCGATTTAAATGGTCGGACCAACTCAGGAGAGACATCCTTACCTGTTGGCAAAGAAGCTCACCGGCGCGAAGAGGATTCATGAAGAGGTTGCATGACCGTTGGGTCAATATGCACCCGGAATATGCTCATCAAACGCCTCAGTATTTAAGAGATCAGGTATCCTTTTTGCGAAAAAACGGATATGAAGCTCTTTATCAACAAGAAGAAGAGCAACATCCTCCATCGAACATTCCACCCGTTCCAGCAAGACCACCTTTGCAGATAGCCGATAATGCTAACATGAGAAGTAGGAGATCTATCCACCAAAAAGTCTTTCTCAGGATGGACAAATTAGCTGAAGCTAATACTGCTCTCCCCGATTTGCTCCCCGAAGATGTTAATCTCTGGAATCTGAACTGCGTTGTTTACGAGAAGGCGGTGTCCTTGCTTAGCGACAGTAGAAGTAACGAAACTTCAGTACGTCTGAGTAAGACTCGCGAGCGTATTGCACAGCTTCAATTCAAAATTGAAACGGCGAGACGGCATGCATCAAATATTCAGTGCGTGATTAGCTACATAACATTGAATAAAAAATTCACTCCAAAAGTTAGGGCACTTGCTCGAAACTTGAGGAAAGCAAATCACACGCTGAACAAGTGTAAACTGTTGACCATCAAGCAGCACTGGACGCAAAAAATAAGATCTCTTTCAACAGCGAAACAGCGCCTTGAACGGCGAGTAAAGTGGATTCAGGAAAATTCCACCTTTTCTACTCATCCTTCCCGTCTGTTCAATAAAACGTCATGTGCCGTTAAAAATCCGCCTAGTCGAGAAGAGATTCAAGTCTTCTGGGAACAAGTATATGGAGATACTTATCAGCTAAATGAAGAGGCTTCAGATATATCACTCTTTCGTAACTTTTGCCAAAGGCAAAGGTTACAAGGTCCAGAGGAAGAGTGTCCACTAATTACTGCTGAAGAAGTGAAGAAAGTTATCGCTAGAACTAAGAACTTTTCAGCGCCAGGGCCAGATAAAATCAACAACTTTTGGTGGAAGAAGTTTACTTCTACGCACCAACATCTAGCTCGTATATTTACAACTTTCTTAAACGGAGAACAACCCGTCCCGCAGTGGCTAGTGGAAGGACGCACGGTATTGATTCCTAAGAGCGGAGATTTGTCAAGTCCAAAGAACTACAGGCCCATAGCTTGTTTAAACACCAGCTACAAGCTATTCACTGGCATCCTCAAAGAGAGGATATTAACAACTATCGAGCCGGTATGGAGTGCAATAGTTGAACAACGTGGATGCAAGAGAGGTCTGGCAGGTTGCAGGGAGAACCTGTTAATAGACAGATGTATCACCCAGGACTCGATCAGGTATCGACGCAATCTGTCCATGGCTTGGATTGACTACCGTAAGGCATTCGATAACACGAACCATGAGCTACTTATTAAGCTCATTGAATGCATGGAGGTGCATCCAAAAATAGTGAGATGCATAAAAGAGCTTATGCTCTTGTGGCGGACAAGATTTGTCATAACATCTGACAAAAGACAAGTGACTACAAGCTATATCACATATAAGAGGGGAGTTTTCCAAGGAGACTCTCTAAGTCCGATACTTTTCTGCATCTCCCTCTTGCCTCTTTCTATTGTGCTCCGAGGCAAAAGCTCTGGATACCTATGTGGCCCGCCGAACAAAAGAGAATATAAGGTCAACCACCTTTTATACATGGACGACCTTAAACTCTTTGCCTCCTCGAAAGAGGACCTTAACATCCTTGTGGAGGCGGTAAATAGGTACTCTAAAGCGATTGGCATGAGCTTCGGACTGGACAAGTGTGCCTGCGTCCACCTACACCAAGGAAGACTAGAAACTACATCATCGGGTCACGATCAGGATGTTCAACTCATCGGCGGAAATACCATTCAACATCTTGGTATTAGTAGTCTATTATTATTATTATTATTATTATTTTCGGGAATATCTAAAGAGAGACCAAAATTGACCTGTGGTCGACGTGGACGATTGAACACATTATTGTGAGAGTGGGGGATGTCGAAATTTGGATCCGCATTAGCAAGTAAGGTTCGTGCTATTTCCTCGAGGCCTAAGGCCCATTTCAAAAGACTCATTTTCATAATTATAATGATCTGGTTTCTCCCTATTTGTTTGATGAAAGGAACTATCACGATTTCTACTATCTGGAAAGGTATTTCTAGGAACTTTGCAGGTCCTATTGATTAGAATTTCCGGGCACCGAATACTTTTAGGAAAGAGAGGGAGCAAGTAATTTGACAAGGGATTATATTTCGCGAATCGAATCTCTAAAATTCTTTGGGGTATTTAGGCAATTTGTAGGACTATAATTGCATACTAATTTTTAATAACTGTAGTTTCAAAAATTGTAACTATCGAAATTAATTCCGAATCACAAGATACTCATATCAATACTTAACTTTCTGGGCCACACGTTGGTGACGCCATTGTAATATTAATGTCTTTTTGACAATGAGAATTAATATACCTTCAGCACCGTGATCTCAATTTAACGCAACCAATTAAACATATGTTGGGCGCCAGACCTTTCTTGAATGAAAAACAACAAAATCACGATAAATTAACAAAATCTCAAAAAGTAACTCCAACACTAGAACTTCAAACTAGCTCAGATCTCAAGTGGGGAAATTAGGTAGAAGGCGTAGTTTTGTATCGATAGGAGTTTCTTACTCGTGAATGATAACACAGCGAATCGTATAGATGTTAACTGAGTTTCCATTTATTTAAATAGATTCTCACGATTGGCGGAACATAAATCGATCAAAACTCAAAAATTGAGATTTTCTTATTTTTACAATTTTAGTCTGACATCTTCAAATACCTTTCGATTTTTACAGAAAAATGACACAATCTTGGTGAAGATTATTACAATTTTGCGGAATTTTACGATAGAGCCTAGCTTAATTTTATACGGTGAATTTTTCGTAAGAAGAGCGTAACAACTGTTCACAACTATTGGAGTGTGGGGCAAGCGACTGAATTTTCAGTAAATGAGAACATATCTCAGATTAAGGGATACATCTCACTAAAAAGGTTGAGATAATAGTTTTATTTTTAGGAAACAAATAATTAATTTTATAGGGCAATAGAGGGGAACAATTATTCACAAAAGTCGGGCTATGGGGGAAAAAAGGGAAAATTCACAAAAATCATGTCACGGAAAATTCACAAAATTAGGCCATACAAAGGACTCACAAAATATCATGTCATAGAAAAAATGCAAAAAAAATCATATCACAATGAAAAAATGCACAAAAATCAGATCAAAAAAATTGCGCAATGTCAGAATATACTTTGTTGAATTCAAAAGATTCAATCTTGGGAAACATTGTGGCCGCGTGGCAAACTTAACTTTAAAAACAATTATGTGAGCTTTCTGGACAACAAATTAAATTTTAGGGCTTTCAAGGCCAACTACAAAAAGAAAAATAAACATTGCTGTTGCTTTCTGGCCAAAAAGGGCTGAGAGATTTCACAAGACTAGAAAATATAAAATCTTACCGACTTCAAAATCTTGCAGCGTGATTATAAATTCGGAGAATTAACGATACGGGCCTGAGCTGTAGAGTTGCCACGCGTATAATTGGTATCAACGGTATGGTTTTCTCGCTTAAATCGCCTTAAATTCAGATGAAATAGATGTTGTGTTGATCGAGGAATCCTGGAGCTTTCTGGATCAATCCAGGTCATGTAGAAAATCCAGGAGATTTCCTGTCAATATCCACAAGCGATTCCCAGTTGAGAACTGGTGCCTTATGGTGGAACTGGCAGAAGCATTGAAGTGGTAGAGTCAAGGTTTTAGTAGGAATAGCACGTTAGCTGAGTCTTTCCGGCGTCCCGTAAATTCTCAATCCTCCTGCGACGTCTCACAATGATGATGTTGACTCCGAGAAAGGGTTATCACGTAGTAAAAAATTACCCAGTCAGAAATGGATGGTCGATTTGACGTCGAATCAACGTCGTTTTTTGATGTGGAAAAATCATCGATATTTTTGTCGATTCGACGATATTATGTCACCTAATTCGACGTCGTAATGACGTCGAATTATTGACCGCATCGACGTCGTATTATTAATCGTTTCGGCGTCTAATTTACTATAATTTCGAGGGTACAAAAAGTAGTGCAGTAGTTATGAAAACATAAATGGGATTCCAAACAGGCTCCCAATTATGTTTCCACGAATGAAAAGTACTATAAATAAGTCGATCGACACCTTTTTAATGATTACATGCCAAATTACTTTTTGGCATGTAATTTTTTGGCATGATTACTTTTCCAAAACTTCCGTCAGCTTGTTTTCGCCAGGGAGCGTTTTTTAACCAAGCTTTGGTCGCTTCCTCCACTGAACTTAAGTTGCAATCTGAATCGCACACGAGAAAAGCACTGCAACAATTTTATTATGTTTTTCAATAATTTCTCAGTTATAAGCTTTTTATGCATGTTAAGAAAAATAATTAATTGGAACAGTAATAATGTTAAACGAATATCTTGAAGTAAAACAATCAATGTTTAATAATTTATGATCTAATAAATAATATTCGTTTGATTTCCAAGAAATGGAAGAATTGTTAAAAAAGTAAAAAATGTCCAATCCGAAATAAAATCCAACTACAACTCGCTGCTGGCAGAGTTGGCGAAACGTTGGTAGTAGAATTTTGGAATTTGTCCAAATGAACCGAATTTCACTTTGTTGACAGAGTTGATTGGCAATGGGACTCCGATGCCAGAATTCGATCGGATCTCTCTTTCTATCAGGTGAGATAGAGAAAAAGATATGATCTTTTCGAAACGACTTTCATTTCGATCCCTCTTTTTGCTTTATGTGATAGACGAAGAGGGTCCGCTCTTTAGACACGGAGAATCCTACTTATCAGTTTGAAACTATCGGACCCTCTTTGTCTACTTCATAAAACAGAGAGAGGGATCTAAACGAAAGTAATTTTAAAAGGATCACACTTTTTTCTCTATCTCACCTGACAGAAAGAGAAATCCAATTAAATTCTGGTATCAACATGCAGAGTCAGGGTGGCCACTTTTTTTTAAAGTTTTGTCTCCCGACTTTCTCCTGGTTCTTCCGGTAAATATTTATGATTTCTCCTGGTTTAGAAAAATATATAATCTCTTTGCGAAAACCACAGTTTTTTCATATATGATTAGACAAATTTTTATAAAATCAAAAAATAAATTGAATTATTCTAAAAAAACTTTGAATAGAAATGTAATTTTGAATGAGAAAGATTCAGATTGAAATATTTTATACTCCGGAGCGTTATAACTTAAACGAATGCAAACTTCATTTAAAAAAAAAAAGTGTAGTCACCAAAAATTATTATACATACGAAAACTTTCTATATTGAAACCCTTTAAAATTTCAATTATTTGAAGTAAATTTATATTGCTTGAAAATTGATAATTTTAAAATTGTAAATTATACTTTCCAAAATTCAACAAACTCAATTTTAATTGAAAAACTAAAATCTATAAAAGGAAAAAATTAAAAATTTAGCGTTCAATATGAAAATTTATAATTCTTAAATTGTAGCCATTTAACATTATCAAATTATTCAACTACTGATTATCTATTTAAGAAAGTTTAATTTTATCTTATTTAATTTTGAACTCAATTTTTAATTTTTCAACTCAAAATAGTTTACTTTTTAACACTTTTTTAGAATTATTATTCATTCTTGAAATTTTCCAATGGAATATTTTTTATTTTGAAATGCTTTATTGGTTTAAATCTTCAACTAAAAATGAAGCAACTTTAAGACATTATTTTATAAAAATTAAAAATTGAGAAAAAATACAAAACAATTAAGATTGCTGTAATAGGATTCCAAATTTTTAAATTGAACAAATTTAAGCCTTTCAATTCGAAATTGCTTTATACTTACATTTGAAATGATTAAATTTAAAACTATCAAGGCTTTATTAATATGAAATTTTGAAATATTTCATAGCGGGGATTGTCCTGACATTTCAAATATTTGAATCTGAAACTACAATATGAAATTTAAGATTCAAACCCTTCAAAAATTATTCTAAAACTTAATTTTCCGAAAAAACTTTAAATTCAAGGTCTCAAATAATAAACTGTGCTTGCGTTTTTTGAACGACTAATAGGAGTTTGGCTTTGGTTTGGCGGACACTTTAAAAAGGTGGAATAACTGATTCATTATATTTTGGTTATAAAAAGTAAATAATTTTTATTTGATTCAACAATAAAAAATTTTCGAATAAATATTAATTGCATTGAGCCAGGATAGTAAAATGTCACATCCACGTTAGGCTCGATTTGGATGAGAGAATGAATCGATGTCACTTCGACGTTGATTTTTAAACCCTGTAAATTGCAACAAATTTTAAAGAAATCACTTACATTGCAGTAAATGATCATTTACAAATTATCTGTGAAGCATTATGAACATAGTCGAAAACCGACTAATTTTTCGACGATAATTTCGCCTCGACCATCATACGACGGTTACGACGTCGATTCGACGTCTGATCGACGTCACCATTCTGACTGGGTAGAATTCGGAACGCATCAGCGATAAGAAACTAAATTACAAACTAGATCGAAACAAATCATGGAGCATCGTGTAGCCTCAGTAGTGTCTCAGGCAATATAATTAATGAGTTGATGAATTATCTTTAACTAGAATATTACAATGAAATGTGCCTTGTGAGTTGTATATTGCAACATCACACTATGCCAAGTGTGAACACTTTATTATTTTCTTCTACAAAAAGGTATATAAATGTTAAAAACTTTAAGGCCACTATGTTTAATTCCTTGACCTTACATTCATAATCAGCAGCGCCAAAATCTATACACACAGGATTTTTGTGGCTCGTAGATTTAATTTATTCAAGTTATTTACCTTTCCGAAATTATTTTTTACATTAAGCATAAAAAAATTTATTTTTAAAATAGCAAAGATGTTTGTTTTTCAAACTTTTTAATACTTACTGTAAGCAGCACAATACAAAAGGTTTTTTATAAAAATTCTTTGACGGATGCCGGGTTCCGAGGTATAAACCTTATCTTACTCAGCTATATTTGAACAATCAGAAAAATAAATACCGCTGCCAGAAACTATGGATTTATTCACTATCATCAATTAATACCATCAGATTTTTCACTTCAAAGTTGACATGCACACTGCGCAGATGTTACCCTTCCAAATGTGCACGTTTTAATGATTACGATTCGATTTGCAACTACAAGTCCACGTTCAAAGATGGGATACCTCCAACTGTGCACGTCTAAATTAATATGATTATATTTTTTATTCAAAAGTTTACGTGCGCAGAAAGTACCCTCCCAACTGTGCACGTCTCAATTACAACAATCTACAAAACTGTTAAGCTTACAATTTCACGTGCACAGATGGGATGCCTTCAACTGCGCACGTCTCAATTAATACGATTAGATATTTCACTTACAAGTCCAATTTCACAGAAGGTACTCTCCCAACTGTGCACGACTCAAATCTACAGTAATCAACAAAAATGTTCAACTTACAATTTCCCGTGCACAGATGGTACCCTCCTAACTGTGCACGTCTCAATTACTACTATCCGGTTTTGAACTTACAAGTCCACGTGCACATATTGTACCCTCCCAACTGTGCACGTCTCAATCATATTTTCAACTCACAAATCCACATGCACATATAAAACCCTCACAACTGTGCACGTCTCAATTAATACGATCAGTTTATCAACACTCATGTCCACGTGCACAGTTGGTACCCTTCCAACTGTGCATGTCTCAATTACTACGATCAGATTTTCAACTTGCAAGTCCACATGCACAGATTGTGCCTTCTCAAATTTACACGTCTCAATTACCACGATCACATTCTCAACTTACAAATCCACGCGTACAGATAAAATTCTCCCGTCTGTGCGCGTATACAGTTGGGAGGGTACTTTCTGTCTATGTGGACTTGTAAGTGAAAAATCTATCGCATTAATTGAGACTTGCAGAGTTAGAAGGGAACCTTCTGTGCACGTGAACTTGTAAGTTTAAAATCTAATCGTACTAATTGTGACGTGTATAGTTCGGAGGGTACCATCAGTGCACGTGTATTTGTGAGTTGAAAATCTAAACGTAGTTATTGAGACGTGCACATTTGGAAGGGTACAATCTGAGCACGGGGAAAATCTGATCCTATTAACTGAGGCGTGCACAGTTGGGACTGTTCCATCTATGAACGTGGAGTCGAGAGTTGAAAATCTGATCGTATTAATTGAGTCGTGCAAAATTAGGAAGGTACCATTTGTGCACGTGGACTTGTGAGTTGAAAATCTGATCATGTCAACTGATACTTGCACAGATGAGAGTCTCCCACGTGTGCACGTGTGCCTATTAGTTGAATATCTGATCGTATTCATTGAGACGTGCACAGTTGGGAGAATACAGTTGTACCAGTGGCCCGCAACGTGCACAGTTGTACCATCGGCAATTGACGTGCACAGTTGGGCTCGTCCACAGTTGACCGTCACCCTACTTGGGCACTATACCCGAGCCTACCTGGGTTATAACGGGAAATTGTGAAGACCGATACGAAACTCTGACCCTTCATATGGGTGACCTACAGGGAATTTTTATACTTTCGAGATGAACGGATACAGAGAGCATACATCTTTGTACTCGATGATCTCTTCATTTTGACCTCGTAACAAAATTTCGTATCCCCTGTGCGACCACCTCACATTCACATATCTCTGTGAGTTCATATCCTTTTTACATTCTCATTCTAATGTGAATCTCCACGTTTTGAGACCTCCTGAGTCAGAAAAAACGATTTTTACGAAGGTGTCTGTCTGTCTGTAGTCTGTAGTCTGTCTGTCTGTCTGTCTGTCTGTCTGTCTGTCTGTCTGTCTGTAGCCACGATAACTTTCGAAAAAATGATCAGATTTGATTGAGCTTTGGCCCACTTTTTTATGGCCGAAAAATAGAGAACGAGTTCGTTAACCAGCTATTTTGGATGAAAATCCAAAAAGTGAGCACATTTTGAAAATTTTTGAGAACACTTTTTTTGAAGATTTGAAAATTCTATGTACGGTTGTTAGTAGTACGCAAAATGACGAACAAAATATTCTTATGACTTTTTGTGATAAAAAAAAAATTACTGGAGTTATAGCATTTTCAAAATTCCAAACAACAAACGAAAATGAACATTTTAAGCCGAAAAACGCACGATATGAAAAAAAGTCAAGAGGAGAAAAACGTTGATTCCTGAACACCCTATAATATTTTCATAACAACTTTTTGAATTTTTTGAAAAATAAAAAATTCAAATTTTGATCGCACAAA
Organism: Andricus curvator; assembly: GCA_932195095.1. Taxonomy (NCBI): domain Eukaryota; kingdom Metazoa; phylum Arthropoda; class Insecta; order Hymenoptera; family Cynipidae; genus Andricus; species Andricus curvator. The sequence goes on from CAKNYM010050875.1 coordinate 155,469, forward strand.
AAATTAATGAAAAATCAAAAAAGCCATTTTGCTGTCAAACTATGCAAGATAACAGAAAAGATCATCTCACCAAAATTGTGCACCTAAAAAAGATCTACAAATTTCTTATCATTCACTTTTTGATATGACGCGTAGTTTTTGTTTTATTCGTAAAAAACAGCATTGAAAATAGAAAAATCAAATTTTCAGATGAATATTACCAGCTACGAAAAAATGACCGAAACAAAATTTGTTCATCCAAGGAAGAGGTACAAATTTATTGTGACTCATGTTTCGATAGGATGCGTGGTTTTTGTTTTATTCGTGAAAATAACATTGACAGTAAAAAAAATCAAATTTTTGAAAAAACAATGCAAGGTACGAAAACATATAAATGAACAAAAATTGTGCATTCAAAAAAGACTTACAAACCCGTAATCAATTTTTGTGGTAAGAATATATTCAAAATGAAAAAATTAACTTTTTTGATAAACGGCACAAGCTAAAATAAAATGTTAACTAATAAAATTTGTCGCCTGAATTATATCATTACTTTTCATTTGAAATCAAATACAAATTTAGTAATTTGTATATGAAGAACATATCTCAGTGTATTTACCAAATCGCACGCCGTAAGTGCGCTCAAACTTTTTTGTTACTATCATACGGTTCAAATGATTTTCAAATCAAATATCGAGCGCGAAGCGCGAGTGTCTGGATGAGAATGTGTTCCTTAAGGTCGATAGAACCTTGAGTAAATAAAGTTCCTTTTCAGTCTAAAATAAAAATAAATTTAACAATCACTTAATATGTAGAGGTTTTGATAATTTTATAATATTTGCAAACAAACTTTTTCTTTTCATCGAAGTCGAACACGAAGTTCAAAAATCTAGAGGAGCCGAGCGTAAAGCGCGATGTAAATACGCCCGAGCGCGTAGCGCGAGGTGAGTACATAATCGAGCGCGAAGCGCGAGATAAATATATGATCGAGCGCGAAGCGCGAGATCCAACAGTCGCGCGCCCTAGGCGCGCTCAAACTTGCGAGCGAAGCGAGCCGCGCGCAAAGCGCGCGATGAGAATGTGCCCGCGAAGCGGGCAGATTTTTTTTTATTTCGTCCGACCGCGCACGTGTCTTTTCGTATCGGTCATTCATGGCTTCTCTGGTATTTCGAAGTTTTTTTATCTGTGTCAGTGGGATAACTGAGCTTGCAACCATGCCAGAAACAACCATGAATTTCGAATACGCGACAATTTTTCCTACCTTTATGTTCGAAAAAGCCATCTACTATAGGGAAATCTTCAATACGATGCTCTCGAGTTCTACCACGGTGGTGGATAATAATATCAAGATCTCGTTCCATAGATAAGAGCCATTCGACGGCATCTCGCGTAAAAAGTGCTTCCGGCAGAATAGATTGCAGGCCGATGCAATCATAGAGGCTTCTGTAAAAGGGAAAACATTTCTACATTCGAGAAAATATTATTTTACGAAACGCAATACATGCAAAGCGTAAAATATCTACATCGTTTTTACAATACGAAACAAGCCCTTCTCAAAAATTAAATTGATACCCTGGATCACCACCTTTCTCCTCGTACCAATTTAAACATTCTTTCCGAGCTTTCTTCGACATTGTACCCGGAGAATAAACTTTAATTGCTGGAAGAGGTCTAAAATAATTTTTATTTTCCGGAGTATGAAAGAGATGCAGAAACGTTCCTTTTTTTAATTATTCTGCCTAACCCAAACGATGCCGGTAGTACGCTAAGAGGTAACTGAAAATAATTTAAACTATCTGCAAAGTATGTGCGACTTATGGTCATTGAGATAGTTTGTATACCTTATTAAATTAGATCCGGATCTGTTTTTTTGACAATTTTTCTGTTATGTTAAATATTTCCAAATAAACTACGCGTCAAAACCTTTTGAATTATGGGCTATACAAATTATTATTTTTTTAAACTATCGGACGAAGAGTGAAGTCTACAAAGTCACGTACGGGATTGTCACCATCAAATATAAATTCGCGAATCAACTCGCAGTGTTAACCCGATTTCTTAATATCCTGTTCGGCGATACACCACGAGCAGAACTTTGAGCTACGCAAAGATTAACTACATATTCGTTAAAGAAATCGTCCCCCTCGACCGTGTTGTTCTGTTGGGTTTCAAAACCATAGAAAATAAATATGATTGGGCCATTTGCTTTATTTACCCCTGAATCTTGACTTATGGGTTACATGTAGTAATCATGATTAAATTTACGAGTGCATCCACATGTCCTACAGAAATAAAAACCACACTTGTGGTTTTTATCCATCGATAGGTCGACCAGTTGCGACAACACATCACAAATTTTTAATACTTCACGAACTCTTTTTACAGAAGAAAGAAAAAGACATTGCAGCATTAAAACTGATGCCCTGCCATATGTGCTTCATCAGGAGTTTTTTTGCATTCCGTTTGCGACAAACAAGCCCCAAATTTTTGCAATCACCTATGGTTACTTATATTTTGATAACCCTTGTTACAAGGTGTACAAAAATTTCAATTGGAAGCCGCACCCGTCATGTTTAAAATTATGTGATAATGCCAATTGTCGCTATCATACAATATACGTACACTGTGGAAAGGGATTTGACCTGCTTCGATAAAATACCGGGTGTCATCGAAAAAAAGTGAGTAGGCGCCCTTACCAAAAGTTTCAAAATCAAAAACGATAATGACAATTTGTTCACAGATGAGGGATTTTTTTAATCTCCCAATTAAAAAAAAACACATACTTCTGGCGGTATTTTCACAAGCGCATTACGCTTCAAATCTCCTGCTAATACCGTCTGAAGTATGGAATTTTGTCTACGAACAGCATGCCATTTTGCATTATTCCCCGCTTACATAACTGGCCGCATTATCCAAAAATTTTACCTGAAACAGTCAACATAGGGAGGCATAAGTTATCGCGATTCTCTATCATTAAAATTGATATTTTTTTAACGCATTGCTGGCTCAATCCCCCAACGGCTACTCGTAGGATTACGTACACAATTAATGGTCATCTTAAAACTGTCATCTATTTGAAACTCTGCGACATTCTGTGTGACTATCAACATTAAATTCCAGAGATTTTCAAAGTAACAATCACGTAGGTTCCGAAATGATAACGCTGCGTCGTCTTGTGTAAAACTATCCGCGATGAATTCAATAACGATAAAATAGAGAGGGGCATAATGTGTTATTGAATACTGGAAACGCTCTTTAACTCCGGATTCAAGCCACTCGATAGGGCAAACTGCCTCATCCGGATTAACCTGGAAAAACAATTACAGTAAAACCTGGATTTAGCGAACCTTGATTCAGCGTTTCCGAGAATTGTCGCTGCGCAGCGGGGATGCGTGAGAGGACCTGCGGGGGTGTGTGTGGTGTTCAGTCAGGCATGACAAAACAGAGAGAGAGAAACAGGAGAGAGACAAAACAAGAGAGAGACAAAATAGTTCGGAGAGCCTGGATTGAACGCGGCCGTCAGCCCCAAAACCGACGCTAAATCCAGGTTTGACTGTATATCTCCGTACCATCTAGATTTAAACGCGGGTAATGTTTTGGCTCTTTGCTCATATTCAAAAATTTTGAATTTTCAGGCGTTTGACACTGATTTGAAAGATCACTGTGATCATTTGATTAGTGGTCCTCAAGCGCCTGTTTCATATTTCCGTCAGCACTATCATTATTATCATCATTATTAAGGTCTTGATGATCATCGTGATCAACCGCCGCAGGGACCCAATAGGATTAAATTCCATCTATGAAAATGACACCGGCTCCCAGAAAAACCGCAGTAAATTACACCTATGGCCACGTCTCATAGCCGTCAGGTGGGTGGCCACAGGGCACGACGAAATCACGACAGGCCGGCGAAACCCTCATCTGTCCTAAGGACACGAAGCGACCCAACGATGATAGCTTTCTGCATCCATCTCGCAAGTTCTATGGCATATTTTTGGCACGTGGGTACGGCTTTAAGGTTACAAACGAGTGATAGTTTCGCACCTCCGGAAGCACCAATTAAAGGACAATTACCTTAATCGAATATTTTGGGTACAGTCGTTGCAGCTCTTTTTAAAGGTCTTGATACCTTTCCTCCTTTTCTTCCTCACTGGCAATGATGTTGTAGTCGGCTGGAGCCGAGAATCTGATCTCAGATATAGTTCGTTTCTCGAAGTTTTGGAGAACGATATCAGGCCTCGAGTGTGCAATGGAGACTGCTGCCCAAAAATCGTAGTTCCAGAAAATTTAGCACTTCTCTTTTTGGACAATTGACTCTATCTCCCTCGGAGCGTCCGGCAGGGTAGGGTCGTGGCCAACACAGTAAGAGGGACAAATATGGTGATAAACCACTCTTAGGGCTGCATTATGTCTGCAGAGATACGTTGTTCCCGCGTGAATGGGACACCCAGATAGTATGTGCTGCAGGTGCACAGCGTGTGCATGCTACGCTCTGCACTTATCGCCAGGAACTTCTTGACGTAATATGCGATCACGGTATACTGAGATGGAAATGACACTGTCCTGGCATGCGAAAACAAAAACCCTTTATACCTGAATTAAGCCGTGATGATCTGCATAGATACATGATGGATGATAACATGCATGAATACATGATCATTATTTTGATTTCGCTTTTAGCAATATAAAAATTTTAGGTAAGGAAAAAAACACATACAAAAGGAAAATTTCATAATCAATTTTCATTAAAAAACATAAAAGAAATTGCATAAATTTACAAACTGAAATGTTAAATCTTGATAACACGTACCTAAGCATTTTGAATATTAATTGAAAATCTCTTTCTGAATTCAAAATTTTTATCTGCAGTTTATTCGGCGTTATAAGTAAATTTGCATGTTAACATTTTCCAATCGTCTAATTCATAATATTTCAGTATGATGTCGTACATCGAGGTCGTCAGACCATGGTTTATCCGCAAATTGATTTATCTCTAAAGAGAGTTGGACTAGAATCAAATTTCTTACATTTTTACTCACTTATATATTATTTATTTACTTTTGACCCCAGATGTTAAAAAATGTTTTAAAAAAAATAGTGTCTTCATTACGAAATAATATTTTCGATTTGGAAATGGAAAAATAACACCTTGCACTAACATGGATTAAATTTTCAACAAATTATATAATGACAAAATTGTAAGTACATCGCTTGAAACAAAAAATTCGATTGCTTTAAAATTTGATTATAAAATATTATTTATTTATGTATAATGTTATTTTTAGATGAAATTTTAACCTGAAGAAGGCACAAAAATGTTGCCGAAATGTTGTTGTAAACGCATTTTTATAATAAATGATCGTATGACCAATGATTTAAACTTGATATTATATTTAATTTTAAAGCTGGATTGATTTAGCATATGCATGATCTTACACGTGGCGATATCAAGGTCCGTAAGCTCGTTCTTCGTCCATTGAAGCATATTAGTCGCAGATACCTCATTCAACGCCGACAGATCTGAAGACCAAATCTGTCGAAGAAGATGCTTGTATCTGCTTCGGAGATACTCCTTCACTGTTGTTACGTCCTGAATGCGGCTTTTAGGCACGCCCAAATATATATATATATATATATATATATATACTCTAGGACACCGGGCGACCTCTCAGAGTATCAGCCTTATCCTTGCACGCGGGGCTCTACAAGGATGGACTAACCATTTCCCTCGCTGCTCGTGGGAACAACAATGAAACCACCAAAACACCAAAATATTGTAGATGCGGTTCAAGACAATCGAACGCGCAGAGAACCCGACAATGGGTCGGCAAACAATGCCGATCAGCCTAGAGTTCGGGGTGCTGAAAATAATTTAGATGGAAACACGACGACGAACCGCCGAAACTCCCACATTGAGTGGAAGGATCGACTCAGGGATGACGTGCTAGACTGCTACGATGCCAGCATTATCCCTGTTCGCGGAGGCTTTATGGCGCGTATGCACACTCTGTGGTGCCAGAAACACCCAGAGCTTCAGCACGTTTCGCATCAGTCTTTGCGAAATCAAGCCGACTACCTCCGGAAAAATGGATATGTACGCGGAGCGCTTCCCCAACCGCTGCTTTATCAAGCTGCAGACGAAGATGAGGAAGCGACATTGAGACCAACCGCAGAAAGCAGGCATCTTCTGAGAGATGATCGCAATTTCATTACAAGAAGGAACATTAACATGCAAGTTCCTCCTAAGCCCCAAGATCTGGCTGAAATGGATGCCTTCCTTCGTGGAGATATCTCGCAAGAGTCCGACCTCTGGACCATCAATTGCTCAGTTTATGGTGCTGCGAGAACTTTGGCTGATTCAAATCGAAGGCTGAAACCGAAGATGGATCAAAATACCAAAAGACGCTTGCATCAACTGAACAAGAAGATTGGATGGGCAAGACAGAATGCGTCCCGTGTTCATTGTGTGATTGACTACATAGCATCTGGTAGACCGTTTACGGAAAGGGTTCGAAAGTTCGCCCAGGGAACTAAGGATCTTGAATCACACACTAAACAAGTCAAAGCTGCTGACAATCAAACAGTATATTGTTGACAAAATACGACTGTTATCTGACGCAAGGAGGAGAATACAGAAGAGGGAGAGACGGATCAGGGAGAATCAACAGTTTCTCGCTGACCCATCGCGCCCCTTAATCGATCTACCTGTTTCTGTCAAAAATCCACCCAAGCCCAAGGAGGTAGAGAGTTTTTGGAGAGAGATGTACAAGATCCCGAAAACACTAGAGTTGAAAGAAGATACTGACAATATCATCCGCTTCAAGGAGTTTTGCGACAACCTCATAAAATCTGAGGAGGAATGTCCATCCATCACTGCCGAAGAGGTGAAAAAAGCACTTAGAGGCACGAAGAACTTTTCCGCTGCTGGACCAGATTGTATCAAGAACTTTTGGTGGAAGAAGTTTACTTTTACACACCAACATTTGGCCCGCATATTAAACTCATATTTAAAGTCGGAGACGCCCATTCCGCAGTGGCTGGTGTTAGGACGCGCTATACTCCTGCCAAAAAAGGCAACTTGTCCAACCCAGAGAATTACAGGCCAATAACTTGTTTGAGCACGCTGTATAAGATCTTTACAGCTGTCCTCAACAACAGGATTGTTAGACGAATTGAGCCTGTATGGCGAGAGATGTACGAACAACGTGGCTCGAAAAAAGGTGTAGCAGGCTGTCGGGAGAACCTGCTAATTGACAGGTGTGTCTGTAAAGACGCTGCAGCCCATCAGCGGGTCCTGTCAATGGCCTGGATTGACTACCGGAAAGCTTTCGATTCAACCTCTCATAGACTTATCATCTGTCTGTTTGAAAGCTTGAAGGTACATCCACACATAGTAAGATGTATAGAAAGATTGATGCCTCTTTGGAAAATTAGATTTACTATCTCATCTAGAAATTATCATGTGACAACGAACAACGTCACCTTCCAGAGGGGCGTCTTTCAAGGTGATACCATGAGCCCTTTGCTTTTTTGCATCACACTTTTGCCTCTATATCTCGCACTACGAAATTCTCCTGGATACCTCTGTGTCGACACTAATCAGCGCGAGCATAAGGTCACTCATGTATTTTATATGGATGACCTGAAGATCTATGCCTCTGGTAAAAGCAAACTTCAAACTGCTATAAATATTGTCAAGAACTACACTGGAGATATTGGGATGGACTTTGGCTTGGTCAAGTGTGCCAAAATTCATCTGAAGAAAGGAAAGATTACTGGCGTTCCCAAGGACCCTGAGCTTGTGGATATAAGTGTTATCAGTCATCTTTATACTGGAGAGACCTATACATACCTGGGCGTGCCTCAAAACCGCATTCAGGACGTAACATCAGTGAAGGAGTCCCTCCGAAGCAGATACAAGCTTAAGGCCCTTGATGTCATTACACGTAAGATCATGCATATGCATAAAAGCTTGCATATCAATTCGTCAGTTCCACGACTATATATTTCATGCCGTCAAGGCGGACTTCTGAATCTCCAGTGTCTTCATAACCGGATTGTTCTAAGTACAGCTTACATCGTTGCGAATGGCAGAGATCCTCTCCTAAAGATGGTCAGGAACCACGAGATGATTGGCGAAGGAGCGTTCCTTTACAAAGCCGCGGAGCAAGCGGCGAGACCCTTGGCCTGAATTTTAACATCAGAAGTGAAGAAAGTGCATTACTTCATCTAGATCCTTCACTTCTAAAAACCAAAGTGAAGAAAGCAGAGGTTGAAAATTTTCACCAAGAGCTACTCGACAAGAAAATGCACGGAAACTTTCACAGAAATGTAGAAAAACAGTCCTTGTCGAAGGAGCAAACTTTTGCTTTCCTCAAATCATCAGGGCTTAATTCAGGTACAGAGGGTTTTATTTTGGCATGCCAGGACGGTGTCATTTCCACCTTAGCATACCGTGAGCGCATTTTATGTCAAGAAGTTCCCAGTGATAGGTGCAGAGCGTGTCATGCACACGCTGAGTACCTAGAACACATACTATCAGGGTGTCCGACCCACCCGGGAACGACGTATATCTACAGACATAATGCGGTCCTAAGAGTGCTTTATTACCATCTTTGTCACTCTTACGGTGTTGGCCGTGACCCTGCCCTGCCGAACGCTCCAAGGGAGATGGAGTCGATTGCCCGAAACCAGAAGTGCCAAATTTTCTGGAACTGCGATTTTCGGGCAGCAGTCTCCGTTGCGCACTCGAGGCCTGACATTGTTCTCCAAGACTTCGA